>JAHKKF010492236.1:0-20720 GCA_019740295.1 Labeo calbasu
TTTTATTAAAAAAAAAAAAAAAAAAATATATATATATATATATATATATATATATATATATTAATTCTAATGGGACAAAAAAAGCTCATTAAAATGTTATAAATATTGCATATAGTCATAAAATCCCCTCAAAATTCTAAATAATAATCAAAAAAATATTATTGAACAAAAATATTTTAAAATAACTTTCCTGAAAAAACAAAAAGTTACATTTCTAGGCTTCTGTCACTTTTGACCATGTAGGAGCCAAGTGTGACTCCTAAACGAAGAGGCCCAGTGTGGTTTGTCTTTTCCATTGCTTTTTAAAAAGGAATAAAGATTTGCAGTTGCAAATCATATCATCTTTATAAGCTAAAACAGTGACATAAAACACAGTTTTTAAAGTTCTCCAGTCATTATATGTTTTAACACTGTTTTAATATTCTTTGCTCGTCATAAAAGAGTAGTTTTGTTATATTGTCTCATTAAATATATTGAACAGCTATGGAGATATACATGCCACAAATTTGGAAGAGGCCACAGTTGCATCATTTGTGATGGTGCTTGGATTGCTTTCCTTTGGAATCAGCATGTCTAACATGAGCTCAGTTATAACCAACATGGCTGCACAAAGAGGAAGATTCTACCATAGAGTGGATGCTATTCTTCATTACATGGTTTGTAATAATAAGATTTTATTTATCTGTCTGTCATTTCTGCTAGTAATTTCACCCTTATTTTCCCCTTTTAATCAAAGAGACAAATGGGATTATCAGAGGAGATCCAGGAGAGGGTGCACAAACATTATTACAATCTTTGGTTTCACCAGAAGGGCCGCAACATTGCAGGACTTATGGATGATCTCCCATTTGTCCTTCATTCAGATGTTGCAAGTTGTTGCTACAAAACTGTGATTGAAAGTGTGAGTCATCTAATGAATTAGCTGAGACCATAACACATAATAATAACAATGTTCTTGATTAACTGTTGATAGGATTACAAAGACTTTTTATGTAGTGGATGTCTATCATCCTAGGCTAAGCTGTTCAGAAAAACCCCAGATGGCTTTAAAAGGGCTTTTTCGCTGAAATTAAAAACCTGCACATACAGTCCTGGACAAGTTCTGGTTAAAACTGGAGAAATTCATCAAAATATGTATTACATTAAGCAAGGACTTGTACAGGTATGCCTAAATATTAAACTTTGAGGTCGACTCAGGACAATAATTTTAGTGTGTTTTAAAGTACAAGGTTTTTGAACATCAGTTGTTCTTTTTTTTCCAGGTTCTTGGTAAGAATACTGAGAACGAGATTGCGAAACTGCTACCTGGCTCATTGTTTGGAGAGGTTTGACACTGAGACCTATGTTTTCAGTATTACACATCTACAGGGATCGGATAAAATAATGTGGATAGGCAATATTCTTTATTTAGAATTAAGCACCATTTGTCTTTAATACACAGTTCTTCTTAGTGTTTGATGGTGCCTATCCTTCACTTTCAGTTTTCAATCACATATTTTCTTTGCTGTTGAAATGAAATCTAGAGAATGTAGATTGCAATAATAAATGTTTTTTTTTTTTTTCCTGTGTAGCATCCACAAATTATATTAATGGGTGTTCACATTATTTTGTCCTAACCCCTGTATGTGTTATTAACTAAAATATAATACATTAAATATACGAAAATTATATATTATATAAATTATAAAATTATATACAAAAAATATTTTAGTTTGAAGTGTGTGTTTTCTTACTGAAAATATATAATTTGAACAATAATAGCCTCTTTTTAAGTGATGACAAAACAAATTGAGGTAATGTGAAAAGGTGTTTTTATGTTTCTTTTAATAGGCAGATGTACTGTTGGATTTGTGGCTTTAATTTAATTAATGCAATTTTTGTTTATCTCTCATTTTAGGTCCATTTGCTGTATGAAATCCCTAGAAATGTTACAATGTGTGCATTAACAAAATGTGAAATTGTCATTTTGGAACGCAAGGATTTGCTTTTACTCTTTGCTGACTATCCTGAAGGTAATAACATTTTGTAATGCTTTTTGTTTTTACTATAAGAATCATCAGTTAGAGCACACTAATGGCACTTTGTATGTTTTTCTAAAGCTGCTGGTGAGATTGTCAGAGCTGCCAAGAAACGTCTTCAAAATTTCAGGAATCCCCTACGAGAAGCATGTGCATATGGAGCTGCCTCTGTCCCACAAAATGCTGTATTTGAAAAGGACCAGAGCATCAGCCTTGAAGTTAGTGACTGAGTGATTTTTAATAGTGGTTTTAATAGTGGGTTTAGTGGTGTTTAATAGTCGTTTTTAATAGTGGTAACAGATGTACTAAGTATGACTACAAAACTTTTGTCGTAGACAAAGGATCAGAGGATTTTTGGAGCATCTTTGGAATACGTTTTAAACCGGCCCCATCAATTCGATGTGAGTATTGTGAATGCATGTATGCGTATTTGAATTCCAGTTATTCCATAATATTTACTTGCTATGTCCATTTCTCTAGTCTTTTTGGAAAAGAACGTTCCACCCTGAAAGTGCTTTTGTAAAGGTCTGGAGGTTCTTTTTCTTCTGGTGCATCACTGTTTCAGTTTTCCTGGAGATATGGGTGTTTTTCTTCACCAGCAATGCGGAATCAAAGGGTATGTTTCTGTTTGATTTAGAGCATTGATTGTTGATTGAGAGGTTATCAGCATTACATGTGCTCATATTTGATCTTGCAAAATTTATAAAACATTATTTATGAAAAAGTAGAAATGTAGAACAAGCCTCAGCTTCATTAGAGATGGTCAAATCAAAATGTTTGAATAAATATTGTAGTACATTCAGTCTAGTATGTTCAAAACTCGTGCTTAGGCTTTTTAATGTTTTGCCTAACGTGAGTAATTTTTTGTCGTTGCCTGTTAAGGGCTTTTCAGCGAAGACTTGGTTGGCCTTTACCTCTCAGTTAATGGCCTGATTTACGTTGCTGCTGCATTTGACATACTAGTGAATCTTCGCACTGGAGTGCTTGCAGAACATGGTAGGTCAATGTTTAACGTACATGTTCATTTTTGCATCTCAGTAAAATGTTTAATGAAGAAATTGTTAAATATTGGCAACTCTGCACTCACTCTGTGCGAGTGGACATGTATAGTAAGTGCTTTACAATAGTTGTTTCTTTCTGTTTCAGACATTTTTATAATTTTGTAATCAGTATTATACAGGAAAACTACATATGAAAAATGTACCATACTATACTATTTAATTGTAATGTTATTATTATAGTTGCAATATTATTTGATGCCTAAAACTTTCTTGATCTTTCTTGTTGTTCTCCAGGACACGTTACAGATTTAGCAACAATATTTCTAGTGTATCGAAGGTCTTGGAACTTTTATTTTGATATCCTGGCAGTTTTACCCTTGGATTTGATTGTTTTTGCCTCCGGCGGTGCAGAACATTGGACAATTTCAGGCCTAGTCAGGCTGAATAGACTCATTTGGATTCGCAGGGTATGTTAGATATATTTCTATTTTTTTTGCTGTTTTTTGCTGTTGTTGGTAATATGTTGTAATACTAATAATTAAAATTAATTTTTCAGAGCCTTGAAGTTGACTTAATATTTGTGGTTGGGATAGTAGAACAAGTGTATGGATTAGTTGTGGTTCAGTTAAGTTGTTGGATTGTTTTTCTGATACTTGACCACAGCGATTGTTTTGTGGTTTCAGATTTATCAGTATTTCTGCCAAAAAGAGTGTGACATATATAAGAACCTTTTCGAAGAAAGGACAATAAAATGCCTCTTCCTCTTGATTTTCACGGTGCATTTTTGTGCTGGCTTATTGTACCTGTCAGCCTGCCATAAAGAAAGGTAAGTGTATCTTATTAGAGAAAACAATACCAATATTTATAGAATTTTATATTCACTTTTATTGAAGACTTTTATTTACTTTAAAGATGTCAGGAGGAATCATGGGCATGGAATGCTGGACTTAAATCAACTCAGTCCAATTTTGAACATTATATATTCGCAGTATATTGGACAATTACAACTATGACAAGTGTTGGTAAGTACCATGTACGTTTGTGCCTATGTGTATTTGGGCCATTCTACCAAATTTTGTAACTTTAAAGTACAAAAAGTAAAATTATAGTCAGTTTTCATCTTGCTGCGGTATCAAGACTATAATAAACTTAAATCTAAACAGGTTTTCTTGGAAGTAAGCCACATACTAAATATCACACCCTGCACCTATTTTATTATGTCCCTAAAATGGATCGTTTTACGATCCGAGCGCAAGCAACAAGCCCAAAGACGCTTAAGAAGTGTGGCTTGTAATGGGTGGACATGGCAACATGGTGCTTACATATGTGCTTTCATTAACATATAAAGATGAAACCAAAGTGGACTAAAGCATTACGACACAATATTTGTTTTTCAGGATATGGAGACATTGTACCTGGCTCTTTGGTAGAACAATGTATAGCAGCGGTTGTTGGTATTATTGCCTTGCTGGTTTTTAACTATATTATTAGCCAGCTTTCTGCCACACTGTCTGGTGAAAATGCTAAGAGGTACATGCTTTTAATTTACAGATGCTACATTTAATCTGTTTAAAGATGGCCATGTATTCTTTTTTAGGTGGGGAAAATTTACGCACATATTTTTTCTGCATAGGGTGGCTTTCCAGAACCTTTTTTCAGAAATGCGTCACTTCATGGAGCAACATGATCTCACGGTTTTCCTGCAGAACAGAGTCATGAATTATATGAATCTCCTGTGGTCCAAATATCAGTATGTTTTATCTTATTTTGTCATTGTTCTCTGCAGTATCTGTAAGTATGTGCAGCGCTGGTTGTGGCCAAGGAGGTTAGAAGTATGGTTATCTGATAGCATTCCAATTAATCTCAATGGCAGTTGCTCAGATGATGTCTAATGACTCCGGAAAATCGCTGCAACGTATTGCGTCATTACAAAACAAAGCGGCTTATGACACCTCAGAAATGCATACCGTCACAAGCATCTGTTTTAAGCTCTGACATTAAAGGCAGCAGACAAGAAAATAAGTTTATTTCACACTTTTAAGAGCCTTTTGAAACAAGATATACTATAGTATTATATTGACTTTTTTTTACTTACAGAAATAAATAAAGAAAGAGGGTCTTCACTAAATTCTGTAGTTAGTAACCAAACTAAAGTATTTTTACTTGGTTACTGTAGTTAAGTACATTTTAAAATTTCTGTACTTGATTTGTGCTAGCTAATAATTTGATGTAATAATTCATAATACTGAGCTCAAACCTATTTAAGCACAATCTCGTCTGTGTGTCTAGCTCGTTAGGCTATCCTTGAACAGATATTTTTGGCCGTCAGATGGAGAATATCAGATTGCAAAAACTAATAAACAATCAAACAGTACTTTTAATTTTGGTATTTAAATGTGGTAAGTTCTTTTTTAATTTTACTGTAGTAATACTGGAGTGATATTTCATTAGGATATCTGTGTAACTGAAGTACATGATTTGTTTGCCACATATTTGACAAAAAAAGTGACGCACTCGGTGTTTGGTGTGTCAAAGGTTATTCTAGTTATGTTGTTATTCTAGAATATGAATAGATTTTTGAGATGCTTTATTTATTTGATTTTATTGTTTTGTTTTATCAGAGGTGAAGCTTTTCCAGGAGGACCCTTTATAATGCACAACTTGCCACTTGAGCTGAAACAGAATGTCCTCATGGCAGAGAGAGGGGAGCTTCTGTCACAGGTCAGTGTTTTTTGATCTCAAAAAGTAACCTCTAAATGTCTAAATGAGCACTAAATGTCTGTGGGTTAAAAACACTGTAACGTAGCGAGGGAGACGTGAAGCGGGCGGATCCATATGCGAGCTTTTATTACAACGAGACAGAGACATAGTTAAAAACAGGCAGGGTCGAAACAGTGGCAAGACACAAGAGTAAACTGTGAGGCGGGCGAGGGTCGATCAGGGGCGAACGTTATCCAAGGGGTGAGGCAAACGGGTAGTCCAAATAGGCAGGCTAGAGTTCATACGAGGGGCGAGCAGAGTCCAAACGACAAGGCAGAGGGTAATATCCACGACGGGCGAAAGGTCCAGGGCAGGCTGACGGCAGACAAGACGATATACCAGGCTAGAAAACAAGACTCGGGAAAACTAACAAGAAACACGACTGAACAAGACTAGGAAATAACAAGGAGGCTCCGTATGGCAGCTAACACACAGAGAGTGCTAAACGCAGTCCAATACTCGGCCCAGAATAGTGGGAAGGACCTCGTATTTATGCAGTTCGTGATTGGCTGCAGCTGTGAGTGAGGTGAAACATGGGAAAGGTAGTCCGGGGTGTAGTGCAACAGTCTCTGTAACGTGAAATGACAAGGCAACCTCTGGTGGCGAGCGGACTGGAGATCAGGACCAGATTCATGACAAACACACACACACAAACACTGTTTGGGTTATCTGGACCGAGACACGGCGTTAGCAACTGATGCTGTGGGAACTCTGTCAAAATTTGCATTTGTGTGTGTTTAGTTTATTTCATGCTAGCTCTGTGACTGTGTTCTTTAATTTACATACTGTCTATAGATCAACCACATACCCAGTGGCACTTTTACGTGATTGCAATCTAATTTGCCCTGTTTAGTCAATCTAGTGATAGAGTATAGAAACAGACATTAATCTGGAGAGTTGAGGGGCAAAAATCATTGTACACATTTGTCAAAGAATGTTATGATGATAAGGGCTGAAATGAACTAATTTGTTCCATTTTTTTCCATGTTTACAGATTCCTTACTTCGCAGATGCTGGGCACTCATTTATACAGGACCTTGCTTTAACTTCAGTTCTGTACTTTTTTCCTAAAGGGGAAATCATCCAGTACAGTAAAACTATCACAAGAGAGCTCTTCTGTATTCGGAGGGGAACATGTGAAGTCAGTATAAAAAATGTATTTCTTTGTAAACATTTGATCTCAGGTGTATGCACATAGGTTTAAAATTAAAACAACATTTTTTGAATGTGTTGTAGATTTTGAATGATGGTCTTTCAGAAGTTGTTGGACATTATCAGAAGGGAATGCATTTTGGAGAGGTAACATTTAAGTATATTGTTCATTCAGATATCAGTCATGTTGACTCTGCTTCAGTGAGTGATGCTACGGGGGCTCTGAAACCTGGAGAAAATCATACCAGTTTATTGGCAAATGCCGCTTAGGCTCTGCACTTTGAAGTGTGTTTCAGTGGACATATAGGTGTTTCACATTGTTGAGATTTTCAGGGCATGTCCAAATTCCCACAATCTTTCCTCCTTAAAGGGATATTTCACCTAAAATGTAAAAACCTTCAAGTTGTTTCAAACCTGTATGAGGATATTTTGAAGAATGTTGGTAACCAAAGCGTTGCTGGTCCCCATTGATTTTAATAGTGTGTAAAAGAATAGTACTTTTTTTGTGTTGAACAGAGGAATGAAATTCTTACAGGTTTGGAACAATATAAGGGTGAGTAAATGATGACATTTTCATTTTGGGTGAAATATCCCTTTAACATCAATATTTAATTTTTGGAAATATAACTGTTTAATGACAGGGTGCTTTAGAGCTCATAAGTGGAGTTCCTATAGTGTCTTGATATTAGCCCAGATGCTATAGTTTTGTGTGCGTGTTTTAAATGAATCAGCTTTTCTTGTGTTTGTTTTTTTTTCTTCCCTGCAGGCAGGTTTTTTGTTTGGAAAACAAGCCACATTGACAGTACGTGCTGTGACATGCTGTGAAATTGTAGTTATTGATTTTGACAAGATCGGAGTCGTTCTTGAGAAATATCCCATGCTTAAAAGGTATGTTTTACAAACACAAAAGTAAAATCTCTGTAACGATAAAGAACATTTTATGAGGAAACTGTCAATCCTTCAGGCAAATTGAAGAATTCCAATCGGAGCCAGTGTCCTACACAACATTGGTGGAGACTGCAGAGAAATTAATGAAAAGGCAATCCCATCTCCAAGAATCTGATGTTGCACAGAGACAAAAAGTCACACTGGCATTTCAGGGCCGTAGATTTTGCAAGAAGACAAAATGCTGTGAGTATTTTAAGAAACATACCTCCATGCACAATTTATATTCTCAACACTTACCATTATGAATCTGACTAAAAGAAGTAAATATGGGAACAAGAATCAGAAATGCACTAACAATATGTGACACATATATTAATTTGCCTAGATATATGTGGTATAGTATAATGACTGATTAATTACATAATTCATAAGCAAGATAGTTACAATGCACTAACAATGTTTTATTTAAAAAAAAAAACAAAAAAACATTTAGACTAAAGTGGAGTAAAATGAATGATTTTGACATGTAGAAATATTGACTAAAGGACATTTTCATCAAGACCAAAATTTTGACTAAAACAGAACATTATCACTGTGACTGGCCTGAGAAGTCTGAACATTAAATCTTTTGATTTTTACCATTTCATGCGCTTAAAACAGCCAGGTTTAGTACTTTGTTATATTATCCTGACAATAAAAAATAATAATAATTACATAATATAACTCAAGTGCATGTTTAAGTTTTAATAGATTCTATCTTCCTATATTTTTTCTTTTTTTTAATCACAGAATTGATAATTTATGTGAAATTGGAAGAGTCATATTTAATCTAACATTAAAGCAATTCATGTTGACACTTGAATGCAATTGTAGAACAGCTTACAAATATGATCTGTCTCAAAATGTGTTTTTATTGCTAACATTGTTAGGCTTGTTCTATAACCAGTGTTTCTCTTGCAAAGCTTTTACTTTTTTTTGTGAGTTGGATGACCAACTAAAGGTACATTGGTCAGGCAGCACCACCTACTAAATAAATGTTGTTTTATTTTTATTAATTCATTATTTTTTTTTTTTTTAGCCTGACTAGCATGTGTTTTGGTTTTGGTGTAAAAAGGCTATAAGGACTGTAGCAGTGGGGAAACCCTAACTTATTGTAACTACCTATAAATTAATTATAAATATCTTTCTAGATGTGGAGGACTTTGGAAACATCCCAATGTATGCTGGATCAGAGGAAGAAACTGTTCCAATGAAACGATCATTCAAACGACAGAGTCCAAAGTAAGCAGAAATTTGTTTAGAAGATCTGAAATTTTATATATGTACATTAACCCCTATAATAATGGGAGTTCACATTTCTGCCCAACCTCTGTATACTGAAGTGTAATATAATTTTCTATTTAAAGGAATAAAAAAAAATAAGTATTTATAGGGAAGAACAAAAGAAGAAAGGGCTAGACTTACAGTGTACAGTGATGTACTTGTGTCAGTTTGGTTGAAACAGGATGAACTAAAAGTGTATGATTTAACTGCAGCAGAATCAGAATACAACAAAAACAGAACAACCAAACTTACTAGAATGAGAACAGATCAAGAACTGGTGTGAGCTAATTAATCAGTAACCAATGAGACAAAGCAAGAACAGGAAAACTAGATTAAACATGTACAGAACCACAAAATAAAAGATTACCCAGCTAACTTGAAATATTTGGAGGTAATATTTTTATTTGAAAATATGCACATTCACTCTTAATCACATGCCTAATATGCTGAAAATGGCTCTGTTTCTTGTCTCGTCATATTCAATTACATTATTGGAATGAACAGATAACGGAATGAATGACTATCAGTTAAATGATATATGTGACCCTGGACCACAAAAGCAGTCTTAAGTAGCACGGGTATATTTGTAGCAATAGCCAACAATACATTGTGTGAGTCAAAATTATAGATTTTTTCTATTAGGCCAAACATCATTAGGATGTTAAGTAAAGATCATGTTCCATAAAGACATTTAGTAAGTATAATAATTTCTTATAATTTTTGATTAGTAATGCATTGCTAAGGACAACTTTAAGGGTGATTTTTCTTAATATTTAGATGTTTTTGCATTCTCAGATTCCACATAGTTTGATCTATCAAATATTGTCCTATCCTACAAACCATACATTAATGGAAAGCTTATTTATTCAGCTTTCAGATAATGTATAAATCTCAATTTCAGAAAATTGCCCCTTATGACTGGTTTTGTGGTCCACATATGCTATTTTCAGTTATAATAATATTTTGAAATAAATAGTAGAATAGTAGAATGCATCACTGGATTTTACTGACAGTCAGTTAACACTTCTATTCATATAACGCGATGTCAAATATTAAATTGCATTCTTTGACCTGTTCTAATATAATCCTCTTAGGCTAGAGGTTAAAAACAGAGGTAACAAAAGTTTTGCATTGAACCAATAAACGAAGGCAATAGTTCATACAAAAATGAAAGTTTTCTGATGAGAGTGAATAAGTAATGTGGGTGAACTTTTCCTTTAAGTCTACATTCTTGTTTTTCTTTCCATAGGACTTTAATGGGGCAAATTACAAATTTCTTCTTGTCGTCATGCCCATCAACCTTCCTAATGAGGTAAATGTAGTGCTACTGAGGTGTTTTAATTCTACTCGTACTGTTAAAGATGTCCCCCTGAACATAATGGCCGCACAACAGGAACAAACCTCATAAAGTTTGATTGTTCCACTAAATTGGAAGCTTTAGCATAATGAATTATAAATGAATTAAGCACCCTAATTTTTAAGTGTCCTAGTGCTTTCCCATTGAGAAATATGAATTATATATCTTTTACTTTTTTTGTTTTCTTTTTTGCAGTAAAGCCATTTTCCCCAGCAGTGCATTTTATGTAAGATGGGAATTTTTCCGGAGCATGTTAGCAGTCGCTGTCAGCCTCATTACCTCATTGCTTGTTGCATTTTTACACTTCAAAATAGAGCTGTGGATTGTTTGTTACATACTTGGATTGTGTTGCTGGGTGGACATTTATCTCCGCATGCATGTCGCTTTCTATGAAGACAATGATCTCAAAGTTGACACCTTGGAAACAGCACACCATTATGTCAAAACCGGGTTCCTTGTGGATTTCATAACATGCTTTCCTTGGGAACTTGTGGGCTGGATAGTGATTTCACCATTCAGTGAGAATGGATTTTATGCCAATGATGAAGCATTGCATCTCTATGCATACTTAAGGATTCCACACATTTTTCAGTTATATCGCATACCCTTCGCATTTTCCTTTTTGCAAGCTGACATTGCCACTGAAAGGCATGTCATTACTGTTTTGAAGTTGTTGCTATATGCTGTTCTTTTGGTGCACTTTGCCACTTGTATTGTCTTTGCAAGTGCATGTCCTGCGGCAGACCTTTATGGAAACTTCAGTGAATATTTGATACCAGGCATAAAGCACAACTGTAAAGTATTGTCCTGGGTGACACACTTGGACAAATCATTTGATGTTGATTTTGGTATGTATTGTTCTTCAGAGCTTTGACCACTGAATATGTTTTTTCATATATCTAATAGATTAAGAATGACTCTGTATATATGCTCAAAAATAATAATAATAATAATAAAATAACTTTTTTTCTGTTCAGGCAATGTTACTTTCCAGGAGCTGTATTTAATGAGCTTGTACTTTACAACCACAACATTATGTGCTGTTGGATTTGGGGACATCCATCCATCTGTAATTTCAATGGTATGTATTAAATCAGGCAAATTTTAGATTAATTTATTTAATTAATGTTATAAGTTTTGCAATTTTATGCCTTACAGTAAACTAGATAGTGTTATGATATTTCTTTTTAACTTACCAAAAAAAAGCCTATTTTTCCATAAATTGCATGTTTTATGTCCTATGCATATATAAAGACTCTTTGCTTGCTTTATGCATCTCCAGCCACTGACTTTTCTTGTGCATAAACCAAATTTTCAGAAGGTTGGCATGAGTTTCATCATGATTGCTGCAATGCTGTTTACTGGCTGGTTATCAGGCACCGTTACTGCTATGCTGGCAAACGCAGATGCCATGAGAGCTGCTTATACGGAGAAAACTGAGAGCATGAAACTGTTCTTGAAGGTATTTATTTTCACACAGAATCTGTTTATTAGATATACACATTAAAACATTTTGAAAAACTGAAAGAAATTCATTTTACTGGTAACGATAGGTTACTTAATATAAACCTGGGTTCTTTAATAGCAGAGTAAGGTGTTTCACTATGGGGAATCACTTATGGGGTGACCAACAATTTTTAGCAGACTCAGACTTAATATTAAGTCGAGACCAAATCCGAAGTCCAGGGACAGTTGATGGAAAGGTCACTGACTCGATGCATTATCACGAAAATGATATTCAGTCTTTGCCTGTTTTTTTTAAGTTTTGTCCAGTAGTTCCGCTCACAGAACGTGCCTTTCAGTCAGTGTACGAATGAGTATTTTTATAAATACTGTTTCATTTGTATTCTTGAGTGATATATTTATGTATGCTTTTGCTTGTAAGTAATACTTGGGAGTGTTTACTTGCCTTCAGTAAGCTTAAAAATGTTTTACTTAGGCTAACACACGCAGCCATAATCAAAGATAAGAGGTGCATTTTCTGCTCTTAAGGTCCCATTCACCAAGGTACCTACTCCTTTAACCCCACTGTTGAATTCCCACCCTATAATTTTTCACCCTGAAATATTTCACAATGCATAAGTCAGCCATAAGTTCTGTTACATGACTTTAAGTTTAAGAGCAGGACACTAATTATGAGATGGTATGATATCAAAATGGCGAGATCCAATAGAGGTTTGCTTTTCTTACATTTCATTAGACATTGCATTTTTCTAGTTACAAAGGTTAAAAACGGGTGCCCAAACTTGGTCCTGGTCCTTGGTTTAGATCCAACTTGCCTCAACACACCTGCCAGGGGGTTTCTAGTAGGCCTAGTAAGAGCTTGGGGGGCAGAGAATAACAAGCCAACGTGTTAAAATAAGTGCAGTTCACCTCTTCGTGAGCTTCCAATGTTTAAGAACTGACCTGTCGCAGACAGGGTCCTGCAATCGGGCATTTCCTCATTGGAGCGGCTGAGTGCCTTGGGAACGTTGGGACAGTGACTGTTTCCCCTGAGGGAAAAGACACTACGGAGATCACAACCTGCCCGGAGGTGGGGTAAAAAGTGAAAACATTATTATGGGAGGGCTCTGAGGTAGGCTCCACATCAAGAGAGGCTACCAAAAACTCAGAACCTAGAGACAGGAATTACAGGGAATATAGGTGGGGATTACACACATGGGGCCACATGAGGAGCCACTACATGTAGAGCACCAACACAGTCAAGAGTTTGCAGAAGGCAACTTACCTTGTACTGGATTCTTATAGCAAGTTCCTCCGCCGAACTTAGCTATGTCCAAAAGTGCTAAAGTGATGGAAGAGTTGTTCAACGGAGAGAGCTTGAAGATCGGGAGGGCCGTCTTCATAGAGAAGGCACTGAGATTGACTGATTGAAGGGGCTCAAATGGATCTTGCTGTAAGGCCTGAATGACCACGGCGAGATCCCAAGAGGGGATGAGGTGCAGCCTGGGAGGGTTCAACCTCCGGGCACCTCTAAAATGTCTGATAACCAAATCGTGCTTCCTTACTGATCTGCCTTCCACCAAATCATGATTGGCTGATATAGCAGTCACATGGACCTTAAGTGCTGAAGCAGACAGGTGCCTATCCAGGCCACCTTGGACGAAGGATAGCACAGATTCGATGCCAAATCTCCATGGGTCCTTCCCTTGGGAAGAACACCAGTCCACAAAAATGTGCCATTTTAGGTCATACAGCCGCCTAGTAGAGGGAGCTCTAGCCTGTAAAAGGGTGTTTACCACTGAAGGTGGAAGGTCTCTGAAGTCCTCCTGGTCGCGTCCAGGGACCATAGGTGGAGGTTCCAGAGATCTGGGCACGGGTGCCAGATTGTGCCCTTCCCCTGCGAGAGGAGGTCCTTCTTCAGAGGAATGCACCAGGGAGGGATTGACGATAGGATCACAAGGTCCGAGAACCAGGTTTTGTTGGGCCAAAACGGGACCACCAAAAGAACCTGTTCTCTGTCCTCCCTGACTTTGCACAGGGTCTGTGCAATGAGGCTCACTGGGGAATACGCATACTTGTGCAGGTCCCTCAGCCAACTGTGTGGCAGTGTATCTATACCGAGGGGGGCCTCGGTTAGACCGTACCACAACTGGCAATGAGTGGATTTCGGTGAGGCAAAGAGATGTGCTTGTGCCTGACCGAACCGACTCCAAATCAGCTGGATCGTCTGAGGGTGGAAACATCCACTCGAAATCTGTCGTGATAGAGAATCGGCCACATTATTGAGATTGCCCGGAATGTGAGTGGCTCCAAAGTAGGAGATGGCGGGCCAGTTGTGACATGTGAAAGGAGCGTACACCACCCTGGTGGTTGACGCACGCCACAGTCGCTGTGTTGTCTGTGTGGATCAACACACGCTTGCCCAGAATCAAGGGTCGGAACCTCTTCAGGGCCAAAAGCACTGTCAACAACTCCAGGCAGTTGATATGCCAAAGCAGCCGAGGGACTGACCAGACCCCCGAGGCTGCATGCCCATTGCACACGGCGCCCTAGCCTGTCTTGGAAGCATCTGTTCCGACAAAAATGCGTCTGGACTCTAGTCCAAGGGGACCCCTGACCATAGGAGCAAAATGTTTTCCCAAGGGCTGAAGGTTTTCAACACGACGGTGTGATGTTCACACAGTATGTGCCTTGATGCCTGCCCATCTCGGGACTCAGATATGAGGCCAGTGCTGTAGCGGTCTCATGTCTATCAGGCCCAGTGGCGTGACCGCGACTGAGGATGCCATGTGCCCCAGGAGCCTCTGAAAGTATTTCAGGGGGACCGCTGTTTTGAGTCTGAGTGCTCTCACGCACCTCAGCACTGACTGTGCTCTTGGGAAAGACATGCAGTCATATTGACCGAGTCCAGCTCTACACCGAGAAAAGAGATACTCTGTACTGGTGGTTGAGAACTACATCCCTGTGAGCACAAACCAAATGTCGCGAGTGAGCTTGAATCAGCCAGTCGTCGAGATAGTTGAGAACGCGAATGCCCACTTCCCTGAGAGGGGCAAGGGCAGCCTCCGCGACCTTCGTAAAGATGCAGGGCGACAGGGAGAGGCCGAAGGGGAGAACCTTGTACTGATAAGCCTGACCTTTCGAAGGCAAACCGCAGGAACGGCCTGTGTCTTGGAAGGATCGAGACATGAAAGCACGCATCCTTCAGGTCTATTGCCACAAACCAATCTTGAACCCTGACACACGTGAGAATGTGTTTGAGGGTTAACATTTTGAAAGGGAGCTTGTGAAGGGCCCGATTCAGAACCTCCAGATCTAGGACTGGCCTGAGCCCACCACCCTTCTTGGGTACAATGAAGTAGGGAAGTAGGATTCTATCGCATCCTTCGCCAGAAAGACTGCGATCTCCGCTCGGAGGACCGCAGCATTTTCACCTCGAATTGAGGTGAAGAGAACACCGTGGTACTTGGGCAGGGGTCTTGCGAATTGGATTGCATAGCCGAGTCGAATGGTCCTGAGAAGCCAGCGAGAGGGATTGGGGAGGTTCAGCCAATCTAGAAAACTCTCTGCTAGGGGTCTCAAAGGAGATACACCTGACATACCTGGATAGAGCAAAATGGCCTGTGGCTGGAGGTAAGAAGCCCCGAGGACCACTGGCTGCTCGCTGAATTCGTTAGGTGAAACTCCCTTGTGGGAGGGATAGGGGATAGGGAACTTAGAGATGCTGCTGTCCTTTAGAAAAAGGCCACTGGAAAAAAAGAAAGTAAATTGGTAAATGATTATAACAAATGCTACAGAAAGCCTGAAATAAAACTAATATCTGACTGCCAGATTGACTCAATGCTGCACAGGATTTTTTTAAAGAACTGGGCCTCGGAATACAGCATTTATTTGAAAAGGAAATAGTTATGTGTAACATTATTAATGTCTTTGCAGGAACTTTTGATCAATGTATTGCATCCTAGGCAAATGAAATTTGATTAAATGAAATTGTACTGCATTGTATTAACTAATTTTTCTTTTCTTTCTTTTTTTAAGAGCCACAAAATAACTGGGGCTTTATATGACAGTGTAATCAGATTTTACGTATTCCGATGGAAACTCACAAAAGGATTTGACCAGGATAAACTGACTGAGTATTTGCCGTCTTCACTGGTTGGTGATATTTCAACAGTTCTTTATGCTGATTTTATAGCAAAGGTAAAATATTCTCTTGGCTGTCTATCTTAAAAATGACTGTAGAGTAGTACCTTAATTATGTAGATTTATTATCTCTTTTCCTAGGTTTTTGGTCTTAATATCCAGATCCAGAGAACACTCGAATCTGAGAAAAGTCCTTTGTCTCCTACGGCAATCGCCAAAGCAGGGAAACTCAGTGTAATAACATAAATGCCAGCTTCACTTGCTTTTTTTTTTTTTTTTTTTTGCAATTAAATATGTGTTGAAATGGCTGATTATTTTAATGAGCTGAAAATAATTATCTGTCATTCTCAGACTTACAAGATGTTGTTTTTGCAGGAACCATTCTTTGAGATGATGTTAACAAAGGAGTGTCTGGAGGAGTTAGAGACTGATGGATGCTTCATTCGCTTATTAGCCAGAGAAATTTCCCAATCCCTGTTCAGAGCCAATGATCTCATTTATAAAGAGAATGACTATGGATCAGAGGTTATTATTACAATTACACTGGAAACACATTGTGTATCTGAAAACTTTCATTTTATATTTGATATGTTGACTGTCCCTTTAGGCCCCCATCCCCTAAATTATGTTTTGTTATATGTCAAAACTTCGCTTTCTTTTCCTAGATGTATTTTATCCACAAGGGAGAAGTGGAGGTTTTATCAAATGATAATGCAGCAGTTCTTTTTAAACTAAAAGCTGGACAGTTTTTTGGTGAGAAAAATTTGCTATTGGGAGAACCAAGAGCTGCCACAATAAGGTTAGTATTGCTTTAGTATTGCCCTTTTCAATATTTATTGGTCCTGTTTTAGAGTCTTTGCACAGGCTCCCACTCAGGTTCCATGCTGATGTTAAATTTATGATGCTGACATGCAAAGCATTACATAGCTTGGCTCTGTATTACTTATCCACATTGTTAATTCCTTACACCGCTAATCACAGATCTTCACTTTAATGAAATGTTAGCCTTAAGGAAATACTACACAGACAAAAGACATAAACTAAAAGTGTAATCAAATATTTTTTTATGAGTAGCTTGTTGATTTTCCCCATTTCTTTTTCAGAGCTGCAACAAACTGTGAGTTGTACGTGTTATCGAAGAAAAGCCTTGATGAAGCATTGAAGTATTACCCTAGCGTTTCCAAGCAAATGCAAAGCACAGCTGACGAGATGAAATACCAGTTACACAAAGGAGATCTTCAGATAAACACATCTGGAAAGCCTGGCTCTGCAGGAGAGACTTTCCTTCGGACTGGATGTAAGTTGTTTGATGTTGAACTGATGCACTTAATTTATGTAAGATCAGGCACACATTACATGACATTCAATCTACCAGAAATTCTTTACTGCGAACATTAAATAACACATAGCGTTCATCTTTCATCTTGCCATTTGGCTTAGATAATCTTAACCAACGATGTCAAATAAGAAAGAAATTGTGTATCTATTTTTATGCATCATAATCTTAAAATGCATAATAACAAAAATATTGTGCTTCAGCTGTATAAAGGTTTCCTTATGGAAAACTTGAAAATATCAGGGTATTTTTCTTTGAAACCTAAAAGATTGGAAAAATCATGAAAATTTCTGTCATGAATTTAAAGTTTACTTTAGTTACGCTCTGCTTTAAAATATTTTGTAGGCTAAATATTGCTTCTGTGTAGAGTATAATCTGGAAAAATGACACACTGGTCATTAGAGAATATTACACACTGGTTACCACTCTTTCCCATCTGGCAATGTATGAAAGTATTGTGCAGAATAGTAATAACAAAGACCAGGAAGCACCCAGTGGTGAGAGAAGAAAAAAGTAAATAACATTTTTATGATCACTCTTATTTTTTTAAAGGATAAATATTTGTCTCATGGCCCAAAACTGTATAGTGTGCTGTTTACACACCTGCAATTCTTATTCATCTGCCACGTTTCTCTTGACTGCATTTTCATCTGATGAACATGATATGTTAAATACTGGTTCTGTCTCTTACAGCTGTAAAACTGTATAGAGAGCACATGGCTGAGGAAGAGCACAGAGCTGAACTCCGTTCACGTTCTTTGGGCGCTAGACTGTGTACATCAGTCTCATCAGCGCTCATCCAATTCTTCTTGAAGATTTTCAACAACATGAGAAGAATGCACAACAAAACCATTGATCCTGAGAACAATTTTCGAGTGATCTATCAGTACACATCCTGTCTGCTGATCACCATTTTTTTCTGGGCAATAACATTCATGGTGTGTGGTTTATCTTGTGCAGCTTATATGAAATACATACATGTAAAATGTGTCATAAGTATTAAAAAGTGTCCATATACTTTTTGGTGCCACTATACAGACGGACAGTGATTCAAGTCATTATTCTTCATATCAAATCAAAAGGTTTTAGAAGAGCTGTACTTGAGTCCTTAGGCATCAATATTACTACCTTTAACTCTACGTGCTAAGTATAATAATTCATTGTTGGTTTGCTGTGGTTTGTTGGAGTTTGTTGTGGTAGTCTAAACTGACCTTTTGACAGCTAATTTTCAGGCTCTCAAGTTATCTCTTTACTCTTTCTCCCTGTAGCCCGCTGTGTTTGATGTTGACTATTATTTATTCGTGCTCACAATGGTTGTTGAGTTCCTTCAGATAATTGAGGTGAGCTAAATATAATCACTGATTTACTGTACATTCAACTCAAAATTATTTCCTTATCATAACACAAATAGCTAGGATACTCTATGGATGTAGACCTCATGAAACTTAATTCTCCCACCTTTCTTCCAGATCTTCCTGAAGTTTCGCATTTGTTATTACGATGACAGTGGAACCTACATTTCAGAATACAGATCAACGTCCCATAACTACATGAAGAGGAAAGTGGGATTTGTCTTTGATATGGTCTTTTCATTTCCATACGGCCTTATAATTTTTCAGCAGATGAAAACGGATCCGACAACATTCCTGCCTATGATTATTTACGTCCGGATTGCGCACTTGCCACGCATTATTTCACTATTACTGTTTATGTGGAAAGAAGAACAGTCATTAACAAACAAGTACGACTTTCTGTGATTGTTGTCCTTTATCTTAATTTACATTTAATTATTTGCATTTTTCTAAAATATAAAATATTGCGTTTTATAGTACATTTTTTATAGTTGCAAAACAAAGTCACATTTGCCCTTTTTTTTCCTTGTTTTTTGTGTGTTTTCAGTCTTTTGTGGATTAGGTTGATCAAGTACTTCGTACACACCTTCCTCTTTGTCCACTGTGCGGCAGTGCTCTGCATTTCATTTGTTGAGAGTCATGGAATAATGTCATGGATTGCTGAAACAGGTGAGGATTAAAAAACAACAACACAAAACACATAAAGGAGTCAGGTCATAAAGAATCAAAGTTTAAAAACATACTAAACTCAAAATACCCATTTATTTTTAATAAGCTCCTTGATCCTTTCAGTCTGATCTTGTACATGTGGATGCTCATAAAAACTGAAGGTTAAACTTTTTAAGGTGTCCTTGTTACAGTGTAATTATACATTTATGTACTGTGTAATATTAATTAACTACATGTACATACTATATGGTTAGGGTTAGGATTAGGGTTTGTCTTAGGGTTACTTGCCTTAAAATAAAGTGTTTACCTTTAAATAAACTGAATTACAACATGAAAAACCTTGATGACTAACATTATAACCTATGACGGTGTTTTAGTGACAAAGAAATCTAATATTACGTGATTAAAGTTGAAATACGACGAGAATACAGTCGAAATTACGAGAATGAAGTCAAAATGTTTTGAGAATTTAAATCATAGAAATTAAAGTTATAATATTTTGAGAGTATAGTTTATACTGCGTGTGCAAATGGACTGGATTAAGATGACCAGGAGAAGTTGCCAGGCCACCGGAATTTCTTTGAATATTGTTGCGTCTGAGCGGCCGCATCATCTCCCTGGAATGAGAAAGAGTCAATTTTAAGGACTCCTGGAAACAGCTTAATATCAAGAATGTGATATTTATTAACAGGGGGCGCTGTAGCTCTTATTTAACCCTTTTTAATACACCACAAATATATGTGGGATTATTAGCAGAAATCATACCATGTGTCATACTCGCAGAGACAGTATGCTTGGAAATATTTCATGCTTCGATTGCATTCGTTACTTGTAGTGCGCTAGCCCCCCAATAGCAATAAGTTTTGTGCATTTGGTACTTTTAATATAAAACAAAGTCTTAGCTTTCAATCTCAGGTTTATAGTGAAATACAAACTATTTGTTTTACAATAATACAGTGGGGCAAAAAAGTATTTAGTCAGCCACCAATTGTGCAAGTTCTCCCACTTAAAAAGGTGAGAGAGGCCTGTAATTTTCATCATAGGTGTACCTCAACTATGAGAGACAAAATGAGAAAAAAATCCAGAAAATCACATTGTCTGATTTTTAAAGAATTTATTTGCAAATTATGGTGGAAAATAAGTATTTGGTCACCTACAAACAAGCAAGATTTCTGGCTCGCACAGACCTGTAACTTCTTCTGTAAGAGGCTCCTCTGTCCTCCACTCGTTACCTGTATTAATGGCACCTGTTTGAACTCGTTATCAGTATAAAAGACA
>JAHKKF010492242.1:0-13164 GCA_019740295.1 Labeo calbasu
ACACAACACCTCAATCGCTCAATTCTTGTCTAACTTACATCCCTGCTCCGGCATCAAAACATGAAGGTTGGACTGTTACAGCTGATCTGAGGTAAGACGCTCATGTCAATCAACTATCGTGGGATCGTCCTCTGTAGGTGTGATGCCACAGCGACAGGCATCTGAGAATGACTCGATTTAAAAAAAAAAAGGGGATATTATTTTTACAGATTAATTAAAAACCACTGCTTGGATTTTTATCATTAAGGGTAGATTTGTACGTACACTGTCAACACACATTAATGTTAAAACAACATGTAAAAGTCAACTTAGCATCCGATGTCCCCTTTAAGTGAAACAAAAAAGACAGAACTCGAACCTCCAGAGCCACGTCTGAAATCATGAAAACACTGTCAGAAATATTGCCACAATTCAATCTGTCAGCGAGACAGGAAGACAGCAGATTCAGGACGTGAGCATCATAGAAAGCCAAATATATACTGAGTCACAGCCCCTGACATGGGCTCCTTCACCCACCCATGTACCCCCCTCCTCTCCGGGCTTTTGTTCTGTTGAGCATCTGCGTTTGTAGGGCTTCACTGAGCGTATTTCTGAGTGGCAGCTAATGGAGGAGGCTGAGGGACCGAATATGTTAGCTTCACCTCAGACAAAAATAAACCTGAATGTTACGGGCTAAACACAACCATGTCAATGTTTCACACTTGCTGGAGAATAAAAAATGGTTTCCATTTCTTTTCCATCCTTCTCTCTCTCTCTCTCTTTGTAAAAAGTGGAAATGAGAGCTGAGCTCTAACAGCTGTGAGCTTTACTAATGGCTTAGAACATCTATTTGAGCTGATCTGCTTTCCTCTTTTGTTTGTCTTTCTATGTTACACATTGTTAAAAAATGTCAATATCTAATCTGTAGTCTCATATTTGATCCAATATTTGCTGAAAGATCTCAGTTTCTAAAGAGATTCATTCAGTGCATTGTCAGGTATCCTTAAAAATATACTTCTTAAATAAGTGGCTGTCAAAACTAGTTAAAATTACTGAATAAAACTGAAAACATTAATAACAACAGAGTATTTTTCAGGTAGAAATACATTCATTTTTGTTTAATTACAACATTTTGATTCATTAGAACACACCCACTTCTGCCATTGGCTGGCCAAATAGCCCCGCCTACAGCAATTCCCGCCCACTGTTCAGTGACTGGTTTCTATTTTTTTGCTTTAAGGATTTAAAAAAAAGTCTACAAAGTGAATCGGAACATTAAAAACTTTAATTTAAAGGAAAAACATATTTGTTTTAGATCAGTCAAAAGTTTTTGAACAGTAAGATTTTTAATGTTTTTTAAAGAAGTCTCTTCTGCTCACCAAACCTGCATTTATTTGATCCAAAGTACAGCAAAAACTGTACAATTTTGAAATATTTTTACTATTTGAAATAACTGTTTTCTATTTAAGTATATTTTAAAATGTAATTCATTTCTGTGATCAAAACTACATTT
Source organism: Labeo calbasu (assembly GCA_019740295.1). Lineage (NCBI taxonomy): Eukaryota > Metazoa > Chordata > Actinopteri > Cypriniformes > Cyprinidae > Labeo > Labeo calbasu. The sequence goes on from JAHKKF010492242.1 coordinate 1,493, forward strand.
TCAGCATCATTACTCCAGTCTTCAGTGTCACATGAGCCTTTAGAAATCATTACAATATGCTGATTTACTGTTCAAGAACTTTTTTTTATTATTGTTAAATAATTTATTATTATTAATGGTATATATTATTATTCATGGATTGCAGAAATTAATACTTTTATTCAGCAAGGATGCTTTAAATTAATCAAAAGTGATGATAAAGACATTTCAGATAAATGCTGTAAAATTCTACTTAGCTGTTTTGAACATAAAAATAATAATAATTATAATAATAATAATAATAATAAATGTTTTTTTGAGCAGCAAATCAAAATATTAGAATGATTTCTGAAGAATCATGTGACTAGAGTAATGATGCTAAAAATTCACCTTTAAAATCACAGATATAAATTAATTTTTTATTATTATATATTAAAATACGTTCAAATAGAAAACAGTTATTTTAAATATAAATATATATTTTCCCTGAATATTAACAAATACTTTTAAGAAAACAATAGCACATTTTAACATTGTGTTAATCGTTGTTTTGAACAATTATAGTTCCAGAATCGATCTGAACATTTTAATTTAAACTCAAATCTTCGACCACTGCCGCATATGCCATGTTATTTTCTCGTCACGTTTCTAACCATTTCTCACTCTTTCTTCTATCCATTTTTTTCATGCCGTCCCTGAATAAAAATGAAGAGCGCATCCGTGGGTGCTCTGACGCTTCTACCATCTGTCCAGGGGCTCAGATTTACACCCCAATATCTTCATAACTCAACACACAAACACACAGAGCGCCACACAAGCCGAGAGAGCGCCCAATGACATCTGAAGGTCTTGGGCTTTAGCTCCAGGGCTCGATGATTTGAGTGACTGATGCGTGTTTTAAACGTCACTGCAATGAACTCGCTGGTAATAGAAAAAGAGAGTGAATGAGGAGGAAGGAGCGTACAACAGGAAGAAAAGAGGGGGAATGCTAAGGAGGAAATAAGGAAATCTAATGTTGCTAATGAATATGTTTGAAACAGCATACTACTTTTAAATTTCATCATGTAATAACAGCTAATGTCTATTTACTGCTAAAAATTTGTAGCTGAATTGCAATATTCCATTCAACCTGATGTGATGCATATTTTTTAGTCATGCATAAATTAAATGAGAGTTTTGCAGTAGTACTAATAACCTTGAATGTGGTTAAATAAGCAATGTTTTTTAAATACACATACATACAACTGATTTATTTCAATCTCATATGTTTTAACTAACTGAATATTGCAAGTTCCACAGCTAGCCATATTTTAACCATTTTAATTTTAATAAACAGAATACAATGAATAAATTTAATTGTTTTTACAACGAATAGATTTATGCTGATCTAAGCAATTTGAATAAATGCCTTTTGGAAATATATTTATTTTTTTCATAAAATCAAATAAATGCAAATAGCTTATGCCATGATTAGTTAATGTTATTATTAGTATGGATAAAAAGAAACAACATACAGCGCAACTATAGTCTGATTCACGAACAAATGACTCTTATAAACCTGTTCTTTTTAATGAATCGACAACATACAGTGTTATCAGTGAAGTGAAGTGCAGTTCAGAAACAACTGAGTCTTTTGAGTCAGTTGTTTTCTAGTAAAGCAAAAACACACAGTGGCGCCAGTTTAGCCAATTCTCAAACAAATGACTCTTTTGAATCTGTTGCTTTTGGTGAATCAAAAACACATAGCAGAACTACTGCAACCGATTCACAAACAAATGACTCGTTTGAATCGACTGATTTTGGTGAATCAAAAACATATAGCAGAACCAGTGTAGCCAATTCACAAACAAATGACTCTTTTGAGTCGATTGTGTTTAGTGAATCAAAAACATACAGCAGAACCAGTGTAGCCAATTCACAAACAAGTGACTCTTTTGAGTCGATTGTGTTTGGTGAATCAAAAACATACAGCAGAACCAGTGCAGCTGATTCACAAACAAATGACTCTTATGAGTCGATTGTTTTTGGTGAATCAAAAACATATTATAGAACCAGTGTAGCCAATTCAAAAACAAATGACTCTTTTGAGTGAATTGTTTTTGGTTGATCAAAAACATATAGCAGAACCAGTGTAGCCGATTCACAAAAAAATGACTCCTCTGAGTCGACTGTTTTTGGTGAATCAAAAACACATAGCAGAACTACCGCAACCGATTCACAAACAAATGACTCTTTTGAGTAAATTCTTTTTGGTGAATCAAAAACATATAATAGAACCAGTGTGGCTGATTCACAAACAAATGACTCTTTTGAGTCGATTATTTTTGGTGAATCAAAAACATATAGTAGAATCAGAGTAGCTGATTCACAAACAAATGACTCTTTTGAGTCAATTGTTTTTGGTGAATCAAAAACATATAATAGAACCAGTGTGGCTGATTCACAAACAAATGACTCTTTTGAGTCGATTATTTTTGGTGAATCAAAAACATATAGTAGAACCAGAGTAGCTGATTCACAAACAAATGACTCTTTTGAGTCAATTGTTTTTGGTGAATCAAAAACATATGGCAGAACCAGTGTCACTGAATCAGAGTGGTTACTGAATTAACATCTAGTTACCATTACTTCCACTGAGAAATCTTTTTAATATAGAGTGTATACACGCTATAAACACGCAAACACAGTATATATAGGCCTATACAGAGACAGAGAGAACGAAGTAGATGAAGGAAGGAGATATCAAGGCATAAAAGTTGCAGAGAAATTGAAGGAGGTCGAGTGCAGAGGAGAGGTGTGAGGAGGAATAAAAAAAAAGGTTTTCTCCATCCGAGATGAGCAACATTTGGTAGAGAGATAGAGATTCTTAAGATGGGCCGAGGATGTGACTTTCTATCTCTCGTCTGATTATAGAGCTATCGGAAATGTGCTGGGGAATTGTGTTCTGTCTGTGCTCAAGGCTTAAGCACTTGTCAATTTCATTCCTCTACGGCAAACGATTACTTACAGACCCCTCCGACAGCAAGCTAATGGGCTCCTCAGATCTTGGCAGAGATTAGATGGTAGGACATTGCGAGAGATGGAGCAGAGGCTGAGAGGACATTTTTAAGGGAAATTACGCAAATGACCTTGGTCTACTTATCATTGCGCTCCTTGCCAGGAATGTAGATGGTCTCCTTGGAAATTACAAATGATCTGAAACTCACTTGAACCTTGTATACTGGTGGATGGGGCTTTTGTATTTGTCAAGGCAAAAAGACAAAAACTAAGTAAAACAGGAGGTGGAAGTGAAACATTTTTCTTTTCTTAACCTTTCTCTGGGATATGACTGAACTTAAAGCAGCATTTCGAGGTTAAATACAAGTTAACCTTTCTTTACAGCATCTGCGGCATGCTGTTGATTACCACAGCAAATTATTTAGACTTTGTGAAAACAAATGCAATCACAACAGAAGTCTTTGAATGCCATATAGGCTTTTAAATGACACAGCATGCTACTATATAGTCGACTATATAGTCGAGTAGTCATACTAGTTATGTCACTGGTCAACAAGTTGTGTTTAATACTCATTAAAGGAGACTTTTTAATGTACTCACCCCCTTGTCATCCAGTCGTAAAGAAATTATGTTTTTTGAGGTAAAAATAATGGACAGATATGGTGCCCCAATTTTGAACTTCCAAAATGCAGTTTAAATGCGGCTTCAAACAATCCCAGATGTGGTTGTAAACGATCCCAGCCGAGAAAGAAGAGTCTTATCTAGCGAAACGATCGTTATATTAATTAAAAAAATACAATTTATATACTTTTTAATGCCAAACGCTCATCTTTTCTTACTCTGTTTGGACTGTTTTTGTTCCGATTCATGACAGAGTATGTCGAAAAACTCCCATCTCATGTTCTCCCTCAACTTCGAAATCGTCCTATATTGCTGTTTTACCTTTTTTGTTAAGGGTGTTTGATCTTCTTTGCATGTTCACGTTGCAAAGACTGGGTCGGAACTTCTGCAGCGATGTAGGATGATTTTGAAATGATTTTTGAAGCTGAGGGAGAAAATACGATTGGAGTTTTTCGACATACCCTAACTGTCTTGAGTCAAAATACACAAAGTTCATGGAGAGAAAGGCAAGACGAGCGTCTGAGATTAAAATGTATTTAAATTGTATTTTTTTAAATGAAAATAACCGATCGTTTCGCTAGATAAGACCCTTCTTCCTCGGCTGGGATCGTTTACAACTGCATTTGGGATCGTTTGAAGCCGCAATTAAACTGCCTTTTGGAAGTTCAACATCCATTATATGGAGAAAAATTCAGTTTTCCTCAAAAAAACAATTTCTTAAAGACTGAAGAAAGAAAGACATGAACATCTTGGATAACAATGGGGTGAGTACATTATATGTGAATCTTTGTTTTGGAAGTGGACATGATTACATGATTATTAACATTTTCATAAGGTACACATAGAACCATCCATTGTAATTTTAAAATCACTGCTATTTTATTTTTATTAAAATCTATTATTCGTTTTTTTTAATAGTTAATTGTGTTAATTAACAGTTAACAGAATACATTTTTATATTATTTATATTACATATTATTTGAATTATATTCAACTAAATTAACTTGTATTCTAGCTGAAATATTTCTTTAAAATAATTTAAACAGAATTCATGCTATACATCTAAACTATTTTCTCTTCTTTAGAAAGAAGTTGTAACAGAGAAACACGACAAGCACTGAAACAAATAAACATTCACTCTGAAAACAAACTGCTGTAATTTTATATGACACTCACTAGGTTTTTTTCCCCCTGTCTTTGTGAGGTTCTCATTAAAAAGTTACTCTCTGCTTCTCTCTTCCTGTCATCAGATGCTCAGAAAAAGTGCTTTAATCACCAGACTGATTTGTCTTGTGCAGTCTAGTGCTACAGTGAATTTCTAAGCGCTTTAAACACTTCATATGACCACACTATGCATAGAAGTGGTTGCTTGTGTATTTATTTTTATTTTGTCATAATCCATTCATGTCAGTAGCACAAATGCAACATTTAATTTCCAGGTTAGTAGTGAAAATCATGCAAGTATGAGCAATAATAATACTGATACTTGTCTTAGCAAGCGTCGAAACACCTTAGAGCTACGACGACAGTCTCAGTAGAATGCATTACAAGATTAGATTAGCAGCAGACATTCCTAAATCATGTTATTTAGTTAAAATGAGTGTAGTGCATGAAAGGGATACTGCCACCAGATCTCTCATGGCTGTTGGCCACCCAAAGATCGGGAAGTGAATTAAGAGAAGCCGTGCACCCACTTTATTTATTGAATTCTGTGTTCTTTTCAGTGCTTTAGTTAGATTACCACAAAAAGAGTGGAGTCTTTCCCGTCTACCTGGTCATAAATAGTGAACTACGTTCTCTGAGAGCTATAAATGCTCAAGGTTACAGATGTTGGACACAGAACGCAGGACGCACACAGTAATACAGCTGGCAGGAAACCAAATGAAAGCAATCGTGTATAAGCACCATATCATCTATGTGTTATTCATGTGCTGTTCCTCAACAGCTAATTCACTGTACTTCTCTGCATAATTACATATAATTCAATGATACCAGGCACTGAGTATTTAAATTAAGTCTCTGTCATTGTTTACAGTTCAAGCATGCCTCCTTTCTATTTGAATTAAATACTGTCCCTTCTTCACAGAATTCAGCACAATTTGCCTGCCACATGCAACATGTCAACATGACTCAAAACTGATTTAATTTATTTCTTAATGCATTTCTTTCTTTTGGACTTATCGTGAATGATTCATCATGCACTGATGAATCAAAGCCTGTAATCTTCAATCAATTAAATAAATAAATAACTCTTGCTCTGAATTAGCTTTTCTTAAAAATAATCAAATTGTACTAAACTCGCACAGTTTGCTTTGGATCTATTATGTACACCATCTGATCAATTCCCAGTGGATACAATTAAGTCCTGCCCAACATTTTTGAATATCCTGTTTCACTTAAATTAGCGAATTTAATGCAGAGGATTAAAAAACTCCAGAATAACAACGTGCAGTAAATAGTAAAAACTGTTTGCACTATTCACAATTAAGATAATGTGTTAAAATAATATGGTAAGACACACTAATTTGCAATATCAAGCAGAAAAACAAGCCGTTTTAGCTAAAAACATAGCTGTACAGCTAAAAATAGCTAGATGCCGATGAGACCGGAAGCCAGACTCATAAAATTTACAATTTATTCTTACAGGAAGAAAAGGTGGATAACGTTTTCTTTTCCATGGTTATTTACACAGGGAATAAATCACAGTGTTTTCACAACGTGTCATTAATCCGGCATATGGGCGGCCCTGAATGTAAACAATACCACTGAACCAAAAAAAACTTGCTGCTGATTATTGCTGCTGAAAATGGTCAATTATTGTCATGTTTTGGGCTGTACTGATCGGTCGGACTAGGAGAAACATTTGGGGTACTACAGGCCGCCAAAAGTTACAACAAATCAAGGAGAAGAGTACGAAAACAAAACAAAACAAAAGGCATGTGTGGTTGGCCAAACTGAACCAGGATTTCGAGGGCAAAAATCTTAACAACATTCATGTTTTATTTTTATCATTTCTGGTCAGGTAGGTGAAACATTAAGCTAATATCTTAATTAATACCGTTTAATACAGATTCATCTTTTCACACTGAGGACAACTGAGGGAATCATATGTAACTATTACAGAAGGTTCAAACACTCACTGATGCTCCAGAAGGAAACACAATGCATTACGAGCCGGGGGGTGAAAACTTTTGAACAGAATGGAGGTGTGTACATTTTTCTTATTTTGCCTAACTATCATATATTTTCATTTAGTACTGCCCTTTAGAGGCTACTTACAGAAGATACTTACATGTTTCCCAGAAGACAAAATAAGTTCAATTTACCCTGATCTTCAAATTTAATAAGTTTTCACTCCCCGGCTCTTAATGCATCGTGTTTTCTCCTGGAGCATCAGTGAACGTTTGAACCTTCTGTAATAGCTGCATATGAGTTTGTTCTTAGTGTGAAAAGATGGATCTCAAAATCACACAGTCATTGTTGAAAAGGGTTCAAATACACAAAAATGCTAGAAAACCAAAGAATTTATGGGACCTGAAGGATTTTTGTTGAAGAACAGCATGCAGTTTAAAAGGGACTCATGAACAACTATCACTAAACAAAAAAAAAAAAAAAAAAAAAAAAAATATCACAGCTGTTGATCATTCAGGTAACAAGACAGTATTAAGAATCAAGGGGATGTAAACTTTTGAACCGAGTCATTTTTTAAAATTCAACTATTATTTTCTGTTGTGGACTATATGTAAACATCTTTTATGTGAAATATCTTATTCAGGTCAGTATTAAATAAACAATAACATGCATTTTGTAAAATAATTAACATTTTTATTGATTCTGAAAGGGGGGTGCAAACTTTTGACTTCAACTGTAAATAATCCATATAATATTAAAATATAACATAAAAGCAAATAATTAATTAATTAATTAATTAATTAATTAATTAATAGCTATTTATATAACAACTACATTCAATGCGACAGTCATAAATATTCACAGAATTGAATACTGCATCCAATCAGTTGCATTACTGGTGCAGCACACCGCAATTTCAATATGAAATGTTTGTTGTGGCACTTTTAGCTCAGCGCAATCAGTCTTTCCATCGGAGTGAGCTGGTGGTTAAATGTTTAGACTTGAAATCCTTCAGCCTAGCTCGCCAAAAATCCGCCTTTTACCCGTAATTGTAGTTTTCACTCAAATCTGTCTCTTTTGCTGCTAATTTGTCTTCTCTCAACCATCAACCACCAATCTGCTCATGGAGAGGAAGCTTTTTAATGTCTTTCGTGCGGACAACCCACTTTCCAACTCATGCGTGCGGTCGTGTGGGATTCGAGATCGATGAATACTCGCTAGCCTCACCATCTGGCCCCAGTTTGTTTTCTAAGCAAATGAAGCTAATTAACGGCTACGGTAACGACTTTCAGGTCTGTGGGGCGGTTTGCGTTTCCAGCTCCACCCATGCGATCCCAGACTGACGACATTGCGCGGTCGTGCCACCCTCGTGCCCTCCCGTAGCGCTAATGAAATCACCTCCAGCGCCGTGGCTCCTCAGAGTCGGCTGTGGGAGATAAAGGTTAAGATCTCAGCAGTTTGCTATATTGCTGTATTCGGTTACAGGTCACCAATTTGCTCTTCGGACCAACTTGTTTTGATAGAGAACTCGGTTTTAGATGGGTCCAGCTTCTGGAGCACAACAAAAGAACACAATTCGCTAGGGGTTTTCAGCTTTAAAGCTACAAATAACTTTGTTTTGTTGTCAAGCTCTTAGCTGACTGCCAAAAGTCTGCTTGAATACAACTTTCAAGTTGACCTGAGCTGGAGCACTCTACTTTTGAAACTTTTCGCCACACTACAATTTGAAGTCACCCCAGAGATTGCAGTTGTGGTCCCCAATTTGCCAGCACTTGTCAGGAGAGGGAAAAAAAAACACATGTATGTGTTTGTCTGAATGCATTTCAAGTCTTTCCCCAAGCTGTCACATGGAAGAAGCTGGATGGAAAAGCTGCGAGACGTAGTAGTGATTCAACCGCTAAAAAGAAGATAGCTTAAAAAGTTGACAGACTGACAAGGAAACAGATGGAATCGGCAGTCATGTGTACTTAAACACATTAATTGTTGGCGACGGAGCCAGACTACTACTTTAAACGCTGCAAAGCAGGCCGCCTCGGAGTCGCGAACGCCACGTTTATCCCGCACTGATTGTTTACAAGTAAACAGTCTTCCATCCCACCCATGGAGGAGGGTAAGTACGCCAGAGCTTGATTTCTAGACAGCTGAAGTAATCAGGCCAATAACAGAGACAGCTCTCCATATGCTTGGCTCAAGAAAACCATTTCTGCACAGACCGAACGAGCGCGTCGATTGTGTGCGGATGTGAGCGTAATTCACTATCTAGTCTAATCAAATTCATGCCTAATCTCTCACAAAGGGGGAAAAAAACAATCTCAGAGATTCTTCAGTCTTTGCTATGGTTTAATTCTGTAATACACATCGGTGATTGCCAACTTGTCACCATGGTGTTTCCAGGGCATTATCATCTTTCGTCCTGGGGTTCGGATCAAAGCAGGGACAACACCTGACAAATCCATTATACCGAATCACTCTTCAAATTACCAGCATTGACAACAACGTGCTCATACGCCAAGCCCGCCTGTAATTTCCTCCATTTGAATCTCTCGCAGGAAAGGCTCATCACTGTGTTTTTAAATTAGACAGTATATCAAATCTGCTGCCCTACGTGGCTGAAATCATAATCAGCCGATAGCGGCGTCGTGTGATGCACAGCTTTTGTCTGCCTGCAAATGCAACTTCATTAAACAGCGCATGAAATCTGTGCTTTGGCTGCAGCACTTTTAATAAACGCCCAGCTAATGGCAAACAAAAACAGAGGTTTCGTGCGATTCAACAGGCATTTGTTTACCCCGAGGAATAGCGGAAGGAGATAGAACAGAAATACACGCCGCTGTTGTGACTACTTCAAACGCCGACGTGATGCACGATTAATTAATGTCGTTATCGTGGAGGCGAAGGAACATTTCCTGCATCAAACAATCTCTGCCTGCCGTGATAATTCCCTCAGATTCATCAGGTACTAAATACATCCGTTTATCATTCGCCGTTCAGCGCTAACCTGTGGTCTGTTCTCGCTTTTCAAAAAATAATCAAGCTACAAATCCACTTTAGTTGCCATTACGGTCCTGCGTACTTTTGTGCCGTTAAAGGCCGATACGCAGTATTTTACCGCATGATGCTACACAACTAAATTTAAGGTGCAAAAGGTTTATGTGTGTTTATGAAGGGTGATGTATCTGCAAATGCATTCTGAACTCTCTTAATTAGGTTTCGTGTTATCAGGAAAACAACATTGTGTGTTAAATTACATTGAAATTAATTTAACAGCAGTCACAGAGTGTTCAAATTTTCTGATTAATTGCTGCATCCGGAACACTCTTTCTGTTTTTTTTTCTTTTTTCATTCCATCAATCTATTGCTCTCATCATGAAAGGACCTAAAATGTGTTTTTGTTTGGATGAAATCAAACTCTGACATGTTCGGGAGATCTGAAAATAGACGCGAAATGGGAAGAAAACAAAAAATACAGCCGGATGTAATGATGCCATTACGTATAGTTTTCTCTCAACGCAATAATTTGGTGCATTTGTTTCAGCATGCATTCAGGTGATTATGTTTGCTCCCCACACACAACAGTCATTACTCTGTACTCCAGAAAAACAACCCTATTTAGCCTCCACCGCCTCTTAATATCTCCTCTCCGAAGCAGGCGCTGCCTTGCTGATTTAGCTAATATTACCTCCCCCCCATTTTTCACCCATGTCAGAGGTATCCCTGACATTGATGTTAGCATAATGCTTTTATTGAAACCAGGTTATTTTGTCATATTTGAATGAATGTCAGCATCTGTAGACTTGTTTTTGTGTATTCCACACAGACTCTCAACAGCTGCCCACGTGTTGGCTCTGTATTGTATTAAGTCAGTCATAAATAAAACGTAGGACTTGTGCAAGAAGGAATTGCTCAAAAATAACATAGTTTGTCTGTAACAAGCGTGTGGGATTTGGCAAATCAATCAAAAGTTTGAAGAAGAAAGAAAAAAGTAGACTTGGGTAAACACTGATAGTAAATACAATAATGGAGGGTTCTTTTTAAAGGAACAGCTCACCTAAAAATTTAAATTCTGTCAAGTTTGTAGAAACTACACATGCGGTTTCAAACTTTCATCCTTTGTCAAATTCCAAAGGACGTTCAGGCTGCTGTCTTTCACACAATTATAGACTAAGCTCAAAAAGACAAAGTCAATAGAAAATCAGTGTTCAACAAGAAATCATAAGTGACAGTAAAAACATTTTTAATGTTACAAAAGATTTCTATTTCAAATAAAAATGTTTGAGCTTTCCATTTATCAAACAATTCACTGTTTTCAACAGTGATAATAGTAAGAAATGTTTCTTTAGCAGCAAATCAGAATATTAAAATGATTTCTATAGCACTGAAGATTGGAGAAATGGTTGTTGAAAATTCAGCTTTGCCATCACAGGATTAAATTACATTAGAAAAATATTAAAAAAGAGATAAGTTTTTTAACCTTGTAATACTATTTCACAGTGTTACAGTTTTTATTGCATTTTGGTCAAATAAACACAGCTTTGGTGAGAATAACAAACTTGTAGGAAACAAACATTGAGGGAAAAAAAATCCTACCAACCCTAAGACTTCGGACAGCAGTGTATCTAAACATATAATTGTTTGGAAATATTTAATTGCATCTATAAACATATCCTTTTGTGTTTAGCAATAGAAAGTAACCATATGGTTTCAAATGACTCAAGGGTGAAGTGAGGACAAAAATGTTTATTTCTGGGTGAATAATTCCTTTTTAAAATGTAAAAATGAATTATTTAAATATATTTAATTTTATTCATTTGGCATTTTTAGTGTAGTAGGGCTGCAAACTGATTAATCGCGATTAATCGCATTCAAAATACAAGTTTATGTTTACATACTATATGTGTGTGTACTGTGTATATTTATTATGGATATATAAATACACACACACA
>JAHKKF010492244.1:0-19301 GCA_019740295.1 Labeo calbasu
TTTAAAAACAGTTTGAATATTATAATATGAAGTTATTTAAAAATTGGGAATTTTTGTTTACACTTTAGTTTGGGGATCAGTACTCACTATTAACTAACTGTTAACTATGACTTTTGCCTCAGTAAACTCCTGTTTTCCTGCATATTAATAGTAAGGTAGTTAAGTTTAAGTATGAGATAAGGTTAAGGGATCTAAAATATGGTGATACAGAATAAGGCATTAATATGTGCTTTATAAGTACTAATAAACAGCTGATATGCTAGTAATATGCATGTCAATAAGCAACTAGTTAGTAGTACTAAAAATAAAGTGATACCGAAATCTTTAACTCATAAATAAACAAAGTTTGTGACTGTGGGACTGTCCCAGTACCAACACATACAGTCTTGGCCACTTAAGAGACATCTCAAGTGTTCCTCTCAAGTTGCCAAGACTGCAGGTGTGGGTAATGGGGCAGTCCCACAGTCACAAACTCTTGTTTCATTATGAATCAGCTATTTTGAAAAAATTGATTGAATGAATGATTCAATGACTCATTTATTACGACAGAGACTTTCTGCCACTTACTGGCAGTTTTATTTTAATATAAATTTTTTAAAATGCGTTTTTCTTAATGCAATTGTCATTTTATTCATTCTTAATTTTGAAATGATGCTAATTGAATTTGATTAAATGTAAGAATTCAATATAAAATATAACACACATTTTAATAAGGTAAAAAGTAAAAAAGTGGTACCAGCCAAGGTACCAACACAAACACTCACTAAATGCACTACTAAAAAAATAGTTTGATTTATCGTCTAAATAATTAATATATATTACACGCTCAGAATTCCTGTGCCATTTTCCTGTTTAGTTTCACATTTCAGTTTCATGTATTATATTATAATTTTTTTTTTTTCTGCCAGCTCCTGAGACCCTGATGCGAGCCCTGGAGCTGTTGAACTATCTCGCAGCGCTGAATGACGACGGTGACCTGACGGAGCTGGGCTCCATGATGGCTGAGTTCCCTCTCGACCCCCAGCTGGCCAAGATGGTCATCGCCAGCTGCGAGTTCAACTGCTCCAACGAGATCCTCTCCATCACCGCAATGCTATCAGGTAGTACATGCTCACGTACACACGACCCCTGCATATGATCTAAGAATTATTAGAGTAGCCTAATGGACTATGAAATATTAATTCTTTGTAGCTCACTCATTATCAATTACCAAAACAAAATGTCTTCTGTTGTATTGTCTACATATGCACAATGTCAAGTTGGCAACCAAGTTAATCGTAATGGTTGCATAAACAAACAGTCTGCTTATGCGTTTAGCTGCTTGGCTGAAGCCATTATGTAGAACGACTCTCAAAGGAAGTGCTCACAAACAGTCCAGTCTTTTAATGTGTCACACTGTAAGACTGCCAAATCAGAATGGCGCTTGAAGCTATTAAATGTCTGAATCAAAGGGGTGGGGGAGAGAAGGACATAGGATACGACCGCTTAAGAGCTCGCTTACTAGCGCTTTAGAGGTTAGAGTTCTGATCCGACTTGAGTAAACCTTCAAACAATGGTAGGCTTCAGATCCGGTCCAATATAATCTAAACTCAAGAACATTTGAACCTCACTTATTCCTAATTACACTGAAAATATGTTTAGGTCTAAATTTAAGATTTATGTTTTTGAATTGCATGTAGAATTTCTTTGGATTACATTTTAACAAACTAGTAAACTTAATGCGATGCATATTCGTCACAATAACTAGATTTATATATGTATTATCAATCATTCCAAATGTTTAAATCCATTACATTTCAGCAAATATGCATCAAAATCATTTTTTTTATTGTTAAAATGACGTGTTGAAGTCATATCTTGTATAAGTGCTTGTATAAGTGCATATCTTGTATAAGATTGTATTTAGTGCTGTGCAACGATTAATTGCGATAAAGCCAAAATCCAAGTCCAAGTCCCACCAAAATTCGTTGCCGTGACTTATTGCGAGAGGAACAAATTACGTTTTAGTCGCATAACGTCGGTAATGGAAACGTTGTCATTTCGTAATACTGTTTTGTCAACATTTATGTAATCTCGCCAAAGCTGTGGAAATCTGTAATGGAAACGTGCCTACAGAGAAAACGTTTTAGATGCAATGGTGGCAGCAGCTGTATTGAGAAACTTGAAATATTTATCAAAATAAGTGAAATAATTGATTTTTAGATGTATAGTACTGTATAAAACTATCCAAATTGCAATTGTACGACAGTATTGTACAACTAGACAGTGAAGAAGAATCGATTTAAAGCACCTTTATAACAATTTCTTTCAGAAGTTTAAATGATTTACAAACAAACAACAACAAAAAAAACATCTGAATGCAATAGATTTTTTTTGTCTAGTATTAACTTTACACGTCTCATATAGCTTATTTTTATAGAGCTTATTTATTGTGTTTTCCCCATGAAGATAGTCTTGCTGCTGACAATGCATAAATAAGTAAATAAATAAATACTGCACATTCATAAACTGAATAAAATAAAATAAATAAAAAGCAAAAACACATTGATGCACATTCTTTAATCATTTTAAAGTTTAAAAATCAAATTGCTTATTTTTGTAGAAGTGGTGCATCGATATCTTGTGCAGACTGAATAACTTGAACACACCAGACGTCATAATCCACTTCATGCCACCACTTCAGAGTCCAAACGCTCAGATGACACGAGAAAACACCAAAAGGTGCTAATATTGCGTTGTGATGTAGTGCTACTGAAAAATTATGATCCTAACCTTTATCTCGGTACCGAAATACCAGATGGCCAGACAGTGATTCATCTTTTATAAATTGTTAAAATACTGGTGTCTGGGATGCAGTGAGTACAGAAACTGTGAGTTTAAACATGTAATTTGAATAAATATTGCTTGTAAATGGCTCTTTAGATAGTATTTTTAAAATAAAATGAGTAGAGGCTTGGACACGGGAAAATGACTACTTCCCAATTTTCTTCAACACACTAAAACTGCGCAATTCAAATGCATAAATCTTCATTTTAGGCCTAAATATTTTTTAAGTGCATGTAGCCGGCATGTTTTGTAAATGTAACATTAGTCAGGTTCGACCGTGTCGAGTGACTCCCTCAAGAATATCAGAAGTTTAGCTTAATTTGCACAGCTGCAAATCCTCTCTTCCAGAAAGGCAAATCAAAGCTGAGAGAAGCATCTCTCCCTCCACCCCGTCCTACCATTTGGTGTAGCGTACCCTGTGCCGTGCTCTAGCCTCAGAACTAGGCCTTGTGTCCTGTCTGGGTGAACGCTTGACTCATCCCTATGGGCGGCTATGTTGGGGCCCATACCAACCTTGTTTAGTCCCACAGTGCTTTGTGCGTCCCACCGAAGCTAAGAAGGCAGCCGACGAGTCCAAAATGAGGTTCGCCCACATCGACGGGGACCACCTGACCTTGCTCAACGTCTACCATGCCTTTAAACAGAGTACGTATACACCACACACACATACACGCACTTGCATCTAGTGCTCATGTGAGATGATTCCCTTCACCCGTTTTTAATTAGCCTAATTGCCTAAATCTATTACAACTAATTTCAGATTGTTTTTGTAGGTGGCCAAAAATCGTAATTTGTTTCATCAAAATCGGTGCCTGCGAGGCAGCGCACTATTAAAACTGTTTTGAATAGCACGGCGACTTGCGTGCAGTTCATTCGTCACGTCAGCTTCTGCATTAACTCCCATGGGGTTTCTTGCACCTCACTGGTTTTATCTAGTAGTCGGTGCTTATATGAAGCTTGCTAACAGTCATGGGAGTATGTTAAAGTTTATACAAGTTTTGTGTTAATTCGTCAGTACAGAAAAGTACAGTTGGGCATCACAATGTTAGTGATGCACAGTATGACAGATTAACAACTTTATTTTAAATGCTGCTATAGAGAAAAAGTCTACATTATTAGTTAATAGATAAGTTAATAGAGATGGGGGGGAAAAAAGCCTCGATTTTTTTTTTTTTTTTTTTTATTCATTATGTATTTTTTCACCCTTTAGGACGCTATTAGTTAAACTTTAGTTTTGGGAGAATTTGTGTTAGGGTGTAACTTGGAAAAATGTTGCAAACATGCAGTGCTGGGCATTTAGGGTTGCAGATTTCACCACCCTTTTCACCCTTTTTTGATACACTTAAGTAAAAGTGCAGCACAAAAAACACATTTGAAGAATTTCAACCAGTTAGTATACAGTCATGAAAATGCATGCGATTTCAGTATTTGACCATTTAAATACTGTAATATTTATATCTAATAACTACTAAAATTACTAAAAAATAACTGTTATAAATAGTTGCCATAATAGAACCATAGAAAATGTGACTCATAATGCCTAGTGTTGCTTTTTTTGCTATTCTTGGTCTAAATGAATGTATCAATTTCATATAGAAAATAAAATAAGAAAAACATGAAATTTAAATAGATACATTTATATTTACATTGTAAATAAATACATTTACTTGTTAATTTGAGATTTTTTTTTTCTTACATGAAATGTCATTGTAATATATTTCAGATTGTTATCCACTGTAATGTGTAGTTTTTACACGCAGTTAGTGACAATTAGGTATTTGATTGCTTTATACTATGCTGGTTCTCTGAGGATTACATTTCTTCCAGCTAAATAACAATACGGGCCAATAGCCGGTATGCTTATAATATTTCTTGCTTTCTTATTAACAGTTACTTAATACAGTACCAGTCAAAACTATTTTTAATGCCTTTGTGCTCACCAAGCCGGCATTTATTTGATTTAAAGCATAGACTGTAAAAAATATGTATGTAGTGTCCGTGGCGTCATGCGTAGGTTTCTGAAGAGCATTTTTGAAGCTCTTAGTGGGCGGTAGTTGGTTGTCGCCATCTTGGAATTGCGTCACTGCACGTCACTCCCGGATAATCGAAAATGGGCAAAGAGGCAGGATGTGGGTGGAGCTGGTTGCTGAAACCACGCCCGCCTAACGCGACTGTGGTGACAGCAGTGGCAGCCCACCTGTCACTCAAGTGACCACGCCCTAAATTATGCAGAACTTTAAGGCTTAATATAATTTAAACGGATGAGTTATAAAAAATTCACCCCCCTCACAGTTGACATGAAGGAAAAAATTTGCTATATAGACCAAAACCACTTTTTGTACCAGGCTGTAAACACTTTTTTTTTTCTGCTGTAAAATTGGCCATTTTAACATGGGAGGTCTATGGGATTGACTCCCTTTTGCAGCCAGTCTCTAGCGGCCAGTCGATGAAAGGCAGTTTTAGTCACTTCTGTGTTGGCTTCGAGAGGGAGACCGGGAGGATGCTGCTTGATTTTAAAGTGTCAAAACCAGTAAAATTTTGAATTATTTTTACTGTTTAAAATAACAGTTTTCTATTTGAATATATTTTAAAATGTAATTTTATTCCTGTGACTTCAAAGCTGATTTTTTTTCAGCATCATTACTCCAGTCTTCAGTGTGTCATGATCCTACAGAAATCTTTCTAAAATGCTGATTTGCTGTTTGTTGAAAACAGCCGAGTTCAGAAGAGCATTTATATGAATTTATATGAAATCTTTTGTAACATTATAAATGTCTTTTATAATCACTTTTGATCAATTTAAAGCATCCTTGCTAAATAAAATTCATTTTTAGATTGCTTTTTACTTCAGGTAAATGCTGATCTTTGGATCTATTTATCGATCTGAATCCTGAAAAAAAAGTTTACTCAGCTGTTTTCAATAAATAATAAATAAAAAAATAAAATAATAATAAAAAAAAGTTTCTTGAACAGCAGATCAACATATTAGAATGATATCTGAAGGATCATGTGATACTGAAGACTGAAGTAATGATGCTGCAAATTCAGACTTGATCTCGTGAATAAATTATATTTTAAAATATATTCAAATAGAAAAGTTATTTTAAACAGTAAAGTAAAAATCTTTACTTTTTTTGTACATTGGATCAAATAAATGCATGCTTGGTGAGCAGAAGAGACTTCTTTAAAAAACATTAAAAATATTAGTGTTCAAAAGCTTTTGACTGGTAGTGTATATCACTTGTGTAAAAAGTGAAGTGTGTAATTGTGTGTTCTCTAACCAAATTTGAAGGACAACTACAAGTAAGCCATTTGGGACTGATTCCTTTGAAAGCATAAACACTGTTAGTGAAACACTGTTCTGTCAACATCCTGACAACATTAACTCAACCAGTGGCCTCAGGTTGGGGTTTGAATATGTTTGGTCTTCTAGTTAGTAGATGTGGAGAATTGTTTGGGAAACCCGTTTAAGAGTCATAATTTTTTTGTGACTTGAGTGTTGCGAAGATTACACACTTTACATTTAAAGCCACAACTTAAATCTTAAATAAGTTGTTATTAAGCTGCAGATTTAGTGTTTTATAAATGTATAGACCATTGTTGCTCTTAACCTGATTTTAACATATAACCGTTCTGTTTGAAGACCACGAGTCTGTGCAGTGGTGCTACGATAACTTCATTAACTACCGCTCGCTGATGTCGGCTGATAACGTGCGGCAACAGCTCTCGCGCATCATGGACCGATTCAACCTGCCGCGACGCAGCACGGAGTTCACCAGCCGAGACTATTACATCAACATACGCCGCGCTCTCGTCACCGGCTTCTTCATGCAGGTATGTTTGTCTATGTGCCCAAAATATTATAATCAATTAATGAATATGCCAGTAAGCTTCTTTAGTCCCAAGTTTTTGATTAAGAGTGTTGTAGATCTCCCTGCATGTTATTGCTCACGGAGATGTGCTTTATGGTAAATTGTAATGTTCGTTGCGATAACCCTATTTTTATCCTGTGGAAATGTCCTCAACCCAGAGGCTTAAAACATAATGTGTTGGCATATCAACAGAAAATGGATGTGGCCTTACGGGTCGCTTGAACTGATCTTGATAATGTGCACTGACTGTGGTTGTACTATGTCAAATTCGCCTGAAGACAGTAATATAAAACTAGTCCTGGATAATGCTCGGTCAATCTAGTGTTCCAGCTGTATTAAAATGCTCAATATAGGAAGCACACCACTTGAATTCACGTAACATTTTCAGGAAAATATGTACTTTAATACACTATAAAAAAAAGGTGTAAAAAAATTATAAATAAGTGCGACAAAAATAAGAAATGCGCTGTGTAAATAAGTTCAGACCATGCATTTTGCGGACCGACAGTAGATCAACAAACTGTAATGCTGTATAAGATTTCCATTCGAACTGAAAGCAGAATTCCAGGCTGTTCGCTGCCGTTTTCAAAGCTTAATGCAAAGCTGTGACATTTTATTTACTAAAGATAAAATACTAAAATAAAATACCCGCCAAAATAAAAGCTTGCTAATTTTAGGTTTGAAAATGATGAAAATTCATATAAAAAAGTAAATATTATAATTTTATTTATTTTAAGATTACTACAAAATAATTGTATTTTTAGTACTCCCTTTTTATTTTAAAATATAGTATTACCACACTTTTTTTGAATTGTTCATTTTATTTAAAAAAAAAAAGGCCAATGATATCACTATTATTAATTTTTAATTTTAATTTTTTGATCTCTATGATTTCCGCAATGCAGAAAACGCGGACGGGAATCCGATCTCAAAAATGGATTTTACTGTATAACGTGAAAGGTCCGGAATTTGTCAAACTTTGAAAGAATCAAAATCAAAAGAAGGTCGTTAAACCCTAATTAAATCGCAATATGGGCTAGAATCTGTGAATATTAAGCCGCTATTTAAATATAAATCCCGCTTTTTTCCATGTTCTAATTTTAATAGTAGTAAAAAAAACAAAAAAAAAAAACAAAATTTGATTTCATTTTCAGTAATTAAAGGATAAATGTAATTAATGTTTTATGCCTACATTTGATAACCAGAAAAATGTACAGTACAGAACAATACAGTACAGAATTTCTGAGGAAAACCACAACAAAATATTTCATAAGGCTGCTTTAAGAATAAATTTGAATAAATTAAGTTGTTCTTATGCATTCAAATAATTAGACATTCTGTGTTGTAGCATTTGGTAACAATAAAACATATGGTAAGAAAAACAAAACTTTTTATAGGGCCATAAACGTGTAATTTTTGTTAAACTTTTAATAAATTGATGTGAAATTGTTTCATGATTTTAACTTATTAGACATCCTTTTTGATTAAAAAAAATGTTTAACCATTAAAAAGGAGTCCAGAAAAATGTTAAATAAATAAATAAATACGGAATCCAGAAAAAATTTAACTGAAAAAATGGAATTTGGGAAAACATAATAAAAAGATTTTATAGGGCCCTAGTCACACTATGTGCAGTGTGACGACAAATCTCCAGGTAATCTTATGAGAACCAGACTAAAAAAAACTTTATATGCACTCCTGATTATAACAACACTATTTTTTTGGTACTTTAAAATATTTCAGATTTAATTCAATGTGTTACCTAATGTATCCAGTTACTGCCACAGGATAAAAAAATAAAGGTAATTGCAACACTCATAATCTCACAGTTTGGACTTTGTTCCTCAAAATTCTGAGAAAAAAGTCAGAATTGCAAGATATAAACTCACAATTCTGACTTGTCTCTAAATTATAAGTTTTCATGCCACAATTCAGTTTTTGGTTTCCATCACAGGATGAAAAAAGGTATAATTGCAACATTTTATTACAACCTTTTCTTGGATATGTGAGAAAAGTCAAAATTTCAAGATATAAACCACATCTCAAAATTAATAGTGTCTGTCTTGCAATTATTTTTTTTCTGCCACATAATAAAATAAGGGTAATTGTGATTTTTTTCATGCTGTTCTGAGTTTATATCTTGCTACTGTGACTTTTTTCTTAGGATTGCCAAAAAAATAGATACGTGACACACACTCAGAATTGCAAGCAAAATTTACTATGCTTTCATAGAAACCTTTTTTCCATTGCAAGTTTTTTTTGCAGTAACGTTATAAAATAAGCGATTCAATACAGTCACAGCCGTATTGTCAAGACAGTAACACCCTTCAGCCATGAATATATTATAATCAAACACAGCCTTGAGTGATGGTATCACTTAAAGGCTTTAGTTAATTCTTAGTCCACTGTATTTTTCTTAATCCTAAACTAAAATACATCAGTTTTAAAGCAGAGCTTGATTCCTCTCCCTTCCCATCTGTCTGAATTAAAAGTTACCGTGTCTGTTGGGAATACAGGATCACTGGAGCTTGCTAATGTAATGCATGGCTTTCTATCAAAGTGTGACCGTTTAAGCGCGCGCAAGAAATCAAGGCAATTTTCGTCCGGCGTGGTGAAAATAAATGACGTTTTTATCGAGTCGCTCTCCGGGAGGGGGTTCCTGAAACAAGTGACCTGACTAGTTGAATTACTCCATTAATATTGAAATATTTGTCAACATTAACCTTTACTGGTGAGACAAATTTGCGCCTTAGCGTACGAATTACCGGGCGCTCTGTTGCTGACGTCTCTGTTTGAGTCGGCCGTTTATTGAGACTGATTGCCCAGGTTAATCTCGACATCCTTACGCCGCCTGAAGAAACGGCCGCGCGCGAGTTTGGTTAGCTCGTGCTTGATTTATTTGTTAATTTGCGTCTCTGGTGTTATCAGGTTGCTCACCTGGAGCGCACCGGACACTATCTCACGGTGAAGGACAACCAGGTGGTCCAGTTGCACCCTTCCACCGTACTGGACCACAAGCCCGAGTGGGTCCTCTACAACGAGTTTGTGCTGACCACCAAGAACTACATCCGCACCTGCACTGATATCAAACCCGAATGGTAAGCCGAAACATGCAAATGCGTTGAATTTGTTTGTGCGTTGTTGGCAAATGCTTTTGCAACAAAGACCCAAGCAAACACTGTGTGTCGTCTCATCCTTCAGGCTGGTGAAAATCGCTCCACAGTACTACGAGATGGGCAACTTCCCTCAATGCGAGGCAAAGAGGCAGCTGGAGCGCATCATCGCTAAACTTCAAACCAAGGAGTATTCTCAATACTGAACCTGCGCAACGGTGTAAGGACTGATCGTTTTGAATTACGCGCCGTGCAGTGCTTCTGAAGTTGTACATCGTCACACGTCGACATTAGGTTTCCGTCTGTGTTTTGTTTTCTGTTTTGATTTGTCGTCGAGATATAATTATTTTTTTATAACTCTCTGCTCCCGGCTCTGGTGAAAAGCGTATCGTTTGATTGGTCACTCTAGGCACTAAGGATTGGTTGGGAGCAAATGCTTAACAGGGATAAACACATCAACTGTTTTTGCATGAGCATTCATGTGGATGTTGACATTCCTTATCGACATTGAGAACTTCCTGCTATGTTATTGAGTAGAAAAGTCCCTGTTTATTCTGTAAAGGAGCTTTTACTTCAATAATAAAAATCCTTGATATCAGCCATGCTCAAGTTCAGTCTTTTTGTTGACCTTAAAGAATCAGAAATGAAGCATTCACTTGCAAGGAGGACCTAAATTGCACATTTATCAAAATAAAGTAGCATAATGTTTATTAATAGTTTGGGTAGAGATATATTGAATGTAAGTACTGCTCAGATGTGATTTCTACAAATTGCTTAATAAATTAATGAAGTACATGAGTGGTCATATTTGTTAGGGTTGAGCTGAGGGCATTCATGTTAATGTGTTCATTTATAAGGTTAATTGCATGTTTAACCGCATTAATTTTTTAATCATATTCACCCAGTTTAGAATTTCAGCAGTTTCCTTCTGTTTTGTCTGATTTCTAACACTGGTTGAAGGAATACTAAAATAGTTGTTTTAGCTTTTTGATAAACACACAGCAGTCCACTTTTTGGATACTTTTTTTTATCTGTTAATGGCAAATTAAGGATCCCGATGGAACCAAGTCATTAAACTGACCTGTACGGTAGAATCATAAGCCTCAACATGGCTGAAATACAGATTTTGATGGGTTATTGTCAATCTCTTTGAGTGCTAGGTCATATGTAATGATATTTTTGTCTTGATGCATTGCCATTTTTAAAATGTAAATAAAGTTGCAGACCTTGAGTGCCATTTGGAGTACAAAATATTGAATGTCTTTGAAGACTTTGAATACTGTCTGCATTGAGTGCAGTATCATTCAAGGTAATATTCTAATTTTTCTGTTCTCTTATTTTGATTCAGACTGTCTCCATGTGATGTACTGTTTCTTGGGGGGAAAAGGGGTACCAGTGTTGTAATCAACTAAGATGATGATGATGATGATGATTATTATTTTTTTCATTAGTTGAAATGAAGCTAAAATAACACCCTATGGTTCATTTATGAACCCCAGTAATGTTTAATGCACTTCATGATGTTGATAAAGAATAGAAATAATCAGTAATGAACAACAATTTGAAAAGCTGTGTGTAGGTGTGTGTGTGTGTGTGTGTGAATAAATACTGTATATACACTACCACAGTAAGATTTTTATTAATTTTTTCAAAGAAGTCTCTTCTGCTCACCAAGCCTGCATTTCCTTGATCCAAAGTAACATACAGCAAAAACAGTAACATTTTGAAATATATGTATGTATGTGTGTGTGTGTGTATATATGTATGTATATATATATATATACATACACACACACACACACACATATATACACATATTTAATTATTTTTGAGCAGCAAATCAGAATATTAGAATGATTTCTGATGGATCATGTGACTGGAGTAATGATGCTAAAAGTTCTGCTTGGAAATCACAGGAATAAATTGCATTTTAAAATATTTTCAGTCACATGACCCATCAGAAAATGTAAAAAATGAAATGTATATATTTATTACTATGTTGAAAACAGCAGAGTAGAATTTTTGCTTTCAGGTTTCCAAGAAAGAACAACATTTATCTAAAATAGAAAAATAGAATCATCACTTTTCATCAATTTAAAGCGTCCTTGATAAATAAAAGTATTAATTTCTATTATTAAAAAAAAAATACTGACTTAAAGCTTTGAATGGCATAGTGTATAATGTTACTAAAGCTTTTTATTTCAGATAAATGCTGATCTTTGGGTCTTTCTATTCATCAAAGAATCCTGAAAAAAAAGGAACTCAACTATTTAAAAATATTGATGATGATTAAAAAAAAAAAAAAAGTTTCTTAAACAGCAGATAATCATATTAGAATGATTTCTGAAGGATCATGTGACAGGAGTAATGATGCTGAAAATGTAGATTTGATCACAGGAAAAAAAAAATTAAATAGAAAAGTTTGTCTTAAATAAGAAAAAAATATTTCAAAATTGTACTGTTATTGCTGTACTTCGGATCAAATAAATGCAGGCTTGGTGAGAGAAGAGAAAAACATTAAAAATCTTACTGTTCAGAAACTGGACAGGTAGTGTGTGTATACAGCTAAAAATGACAGCACAAAATGACTAAGATAAATAAAAATTGAAATCAAAATAATAAATGCTATAGAGCACATGAATAATACTTCCATGTCTACAAACTGATCAAAATAATTAGAATGAAAAATCTAAAATAGCTGCTTTCAAGTATTAGTATTCATGTACTAAGCTCCTAAATGTGATCTATATCATCACAAGTGGAAGCAATTGACTTTTGAGGTCACCAAAAATGCTTGTCATTTGTACATAGTCAGAGAGTTTCGATTGCTTCTAATATAAATACACCTCAATATGGAAGGTCAGTTTTGTGGAAGAACCTGAATGAAAAAATAATTGAAGAGCATAAGGCAGGGGATGGATACAAGTCATTGATTAGCCCCTGCCCTTGGAGTACAGTTTAATCAATAGTTAAGAAAATGGAAAGAGTATGGCTGTCAATGTACCTAGAGAAGGATGTGGCCATGCAAGGACACTGGAGACCAATGAAGGAGTTACAAGCTTCAGTGGATGTGACAACTGTCGTATGGGTGCTTCACCAGTCACAGCTTTATGGAAGAGTGACAGAAAGAAGCCACTGTTGAAAATGTCATATGACATCTCGGCTAGAGTTTGCCAGAAGGCACGAGGAAGACTCTGAAGCCAGATGGAAGAAGAGCCCCTGGTCTGATGGGACCAAAATTGAGCTTTTGGCCATCAAACTAAATGCCATGTCTGGCGTTCGCCAATCGCTGTGCATCATCAGAAACGCACCATCCCGACCGTGAAGCGCCGTGATGAAGTTCCGCAGCAGGTCCTGGAAGGATTGTGGGGTGTAGCGGATGAAATCAATGCAGCAAAACACGAGTAAATCCTGGAGGAAAACCTGATGCAGTCTGAGACACCTGCGACCCAGGAGATGATTTATTTTCTAGGACGGTGACCCAAGCATGAAGCCAAAGCTGCACAAGAAGTGCTTATAAACAATGTTGAAGTCCAGGAGCGGCCGAGCCGAGATCTCAATCCAATTGAGAAATTTATGGGTGGACTCAGAAAAGGCTGTCCGCTCACAATCTTCATGAAACCAGACTGAGTTTAAGCAGTTTGTCAAAGACGAATGGGAAAGCACTGCAGCGGCTGACAGAGACCCATCCAGACAGACTTAAGGCTTGTGAAATCCGTGGAAAAATGCATCCACTGTGTAGAGTTGTTTAGAACTGAATTGAGAATGACTTATAAATTCCAAATCAGGGCCTGTATTCACAAAATATCCTAAGGCTAAAAGTAGCTCATAACTTGCCGATCTTAAAAATAACGGGTCGATCCTAAATTTAAGACTGCTAACTTTTGCTCTAAGAGTATTTCACACAGCGTTTTAGCACTAAAACTAGCTCCTAAATCTGTGAAATGTTAGAAGTAGTAAAGAGGACTCCTAGGTCCCTAAGACCAAATCACAAACTATCCTAAAATGGCTGTTGCCGGCAATCTGCCTCGGAAGGTATACATACACTTTAGAAACATTCGACGATAACGAGCTTTTAAAAAGGTATCGCCTTAATCGCGGGGGTATTGTGACTTTTGTCAGACTTGATTATATACAGCATCTCACAAAAGTGAGTACACCCCTCACATTTCAGCAACGTTTTTAGTATATCTTTTTAAGGAACAATACTATAGAAATGAAACTTGGATATATTTTAGAGTAGTCAATGTGCAGCTTGTATAGCAGTGTATATTTACTGTCCCCTAAAAATAACTCAACATACAACCATTGTTGTCAAAATAGCTGCCAACAAAAGTAAGTACACCTTAAGTGATAGCAGCACTATGTCACTTAACCATGCAAAGCCACATGTCTTATTCATGATGTTCATGTTTTTGTCTGCTTGACAGGACCATACAAAGTTGTGTATCTTGTATTAGAGCAGTTCAAATTTAGTGCTTTGAGTACAATTCTCTCATACTGACCACTGGATGTTCAACAAGGCACCTCATGGCAAAAAACTCTCTGAAGATTTAAGAATTAGAATTGTTGCTCTCCACAAAGATGGCCTAGGCTATAAGAGGTTCAGCAACAACCTGAAACTGAGTCACAGTACTGTGGCCAGGGTCATACAGAGGTTTTCCAAGACGGGTTTCATTCGGAATAGGCCTCGCAGGGGTCGATCAACAAAGTTAAGTGCTCGTTCTGTGCGTCAGGTGCAGAACCTGGCTTCAAAAAACAGATGCATGAGTGCTGCCAGCATTCCTTTAGATGTTGCAGAAGTAGAAGATCCGCTTGTCAGTGCTTTTAGGTTTTAAAAGAAGACTCTTAGCTAAAAACTTCAACCGCTATTTAGGAGAACTCTTAGTGGTAAGATAAAATGTTTTGTGAATACGGGCCCAGCTGTTGAATTTAAACTGAGGAAGCAAACATTTTAAATTTGAATGTACGGAAGCAGAATTGAAGTCAATTTCAAAATGACTAATTTGAACTAAAAATCAAAGTTTGTCAAGACCTGTTTAATTTAAATAGAGTGCAGAAGTTGGGTTTTGAAAGTAAAGACTTTGATTTGTAATGATAACTTTTTAACCTTTAAAGAGAGACCTGCCTTGATGTCACTCATAGATGGACTTTTGTTCTACTTTTGTATATACTTTTGCTGAAGCCATCTGTCGAATTTTTTAAAGTAGTCATGTTTAATAGCAGAATCCATGATGCTGTACAGAAAAGAGATTGCAGAGAATACCTTCTCCCAAAAGCAATGCTTATATGTAATCAAGTCGGTCTCCCTCTGCTCTCCAAGTTATTAAAATTAATATGTGTATTATACATTTTTTAA
Organism: Labeo calbasu; assembly: GCA_019740295.1. Lineage (NCBI taxonomy): Eukaryota > Metazoa > Chordata > Actinopteri > Cypriniformes > Cyprinidae > Labeo > Labeo calbasu. The sequence goes on from JAHKKF010492244.1 coordinate 15,171, forward strand.
GTGTATTTCATACATTTATTGTATTCTAAAGCACAGTATAAAATGAGCTATTTGAAAAGTAACTTGTCAAGATTAAAGATTTACACAAAGCTCCAGGTTATTGGTTTTAACTGGTGCTTATTTCCTTAACTATATGAAAAACCCTATTTAACTGCCAGCATTCCTCCAACTTTCACTGAGATTGCAAGATGACGGGCCGCTCTAAGGTGACTGAAACTCTGCAACAGCAGGTTTTCCAGATGAACGCCAAAGGAATGGCACTTTTAGCCACTGCAAGACAAGTTGGTCATTCCAAAATCTGTGATTTCTCGAATATTGCAGCTTTACAATGACACTAATTCATTCAAGTCCCCCAAAAAAGCTGGTTATCCATATAAGACAAATCCTTGTATAATGTGGAGACTCTCAATGCGGAATCGGTTCAACACTGCAGCTGGAATTGCTTGCCAGTTCAGCACTGAACAGTTTAAGGATCTGTTTATGCTTATTTAAGAGAATTCAGACTGAAAGCGCATTCTGAAGTGACCAAACCTATGCGATGAGAGCAAGTTCAATTTATTTGAGTCTGACGGGAAACATTTTGTTTACCGTCAAATTAGGGAAAGACTGAAGCCCAGTTAAGTCATGGCTTGGGGGATGTTTTCTGCAGCAGGAGTTGGGCCTCTTATATAGCTACATGACAGAGTGAATGCAAATGTGCAGTTCTTTTGCTGTAAGCATCTCCCAATCAGCCTGCAATTTTCATGCAAGACAATAACCTCATCAAACTGCAAAACAGGTGAAGCATTTCCTTGAAGCCAAAAACTTTAAAATAATGAAATGGTCAACCCAGAGTCCTGATCTAAACTCGACTGAAAATCTCTGAAAAATACTTGGCGGCAAAGTTTTGGTCAAGAAACCCAATACAGTTACCAAACTATGAAAGAAATTGGAAGAAAAATGGACCAAGATCGCACCAAGGCAGTATGAGAAACTAGTGATGTCCTGTGACCGCAGATGTGCTGAAATCATTCAAAGCAAAGCCAATTTCTGACAGCTGTAACCCTCCAAAATTGTAGTTATAATCATCTTTTGTGCTACAGTGGTTACTCTTCTCTAATTTTGTTTACTGTTTTAAACAAAATAAAGGTTTTTGTTAAACGCCTTGGATGTTTTGTCAATTGTGGTATACCTACAGTTGGTATTCCTTCAAATTTTGAGTGATGAAGATTAAGAGTGTTTCAGAAAAAAAGAAAGTATTTATTGATTCTTCTGTAATGCATTGTAATGCTTCATGGGATTTTTGTTTTTTTTCCATCATTAAAGCCTTGATGTACACAGTACCTTTGTGTTTTTGTGCAACTTTCAAATACTTTTTTTTTGCTTCAAATAAAAGTTCAGTGTTGTGATTCACTTCATAGCTGGTTGGTTGGTTTGATTCATGGCTTCTAATGCTTTAACAAGGACTTTTTTTTAAAATTCCCTGTGGGAAAAAAAACCCTTCAGAACCCCAGTGCAATTCAGTCAACCTTATCTTGTGACAAAAACAAAAAATGCAGAAACTTTTCCACAAGACGTGAAATACGTACCCCCATGTACGTTTCTTGAAATATTCTATGTGAAATGTCACTAAAACAGTGTTCGTTTTTTTCCCCGGAACAGATGAATGTGCACAGGATGCGTTTTATGTAACAATGGTTTTGTACGTGTCACTGCAGTTCTGACTTGAAATGTCCGGTGAGTGACATTTTAAAATAACGAACTATCTGCACTACACCTAAACCTACCTGATAGTGGGGAAAAAATTGAATCTGACAAAAATCGCAAGCATGCCGTTTTATCTTGTTTTTCGATTTCTCATCTTTAAGTCCTTTAATCGTGAGTCATGTTTTTTACGGGATTCGTAACCAAGGATTTCGCATCCTAAGTCCAATTTTGTGCCTCCCGAGCTACCGAGCAAGCTTGTTATGTCTGGAAAGCGAAACATATGAAGCTGTAATCATAACCATGTACAAAAACGATTACAAGCGCTCACTGTTTTATAGCCTCTAGTGTTCATTTCTGTTGGAAACTGCAGCGATATGTACTTTTTGGTACGTATTTCACGTCTTGCGAAAAGTTCGCACCGGTGCGTTTTTGTTATGAGATCAAGTAGGATTCAGCACATTCCCCCAAATTCTGATTCTATGCTAATTCAATTTGAAAGTCATGAATTGAAAAAGGACTGTATTCAAAAATTTGAACTTTGCACAAATCCTGTACTTGAAAATGCATTTTTGTACCAATTTGTAGGGATTTTTCTCACTTTTTGGTTTATTAGTATAAACAAAATCTGTGGGTAGATGTTGTAAAACAATAAAACACAATAATTTATAGTTTGTAAACAACTTCTCCAACTCTCATTCCGTAGGTTAATTCCTCAACTGTCAGCATGCTGAGTTTGCTGAAGCGTAAAACCATCAGAAATTGCACAGCTGAGCTGGGCATCCTTGAAAATAGTGGCTTCCTTTAGGCCCAGGTCAGTTAAGGTCCGCCGTAGTGGTGCATCCGACTTGCCGGTGGTCAAAGTTTCATTGCTGTTCCTTTGCCATTGCATTTTTAGTAGTGCTGTCATAAAACGAAAGCATCACTCGGAGCTCCTGACAGATGAGGAAAAATAACTTAATGCCTCATTTTCGGCGTCTTCTGAAAGAGCACGGGTATTTGTTTCACCATTTTTCCCGAGACGTACAGAAGGCAGTGTCTTATTAATCCACGGCAATGCCTTTCCCCTTGGCCCTGAGACTTTAAAGTTTCATTGTTGTGTTTTGCTGCACTTTCGATAAGAGAGAACACGGCACCCAGGGGGTCTTTTTGTTCTATTTCCATATTAATCCATTAGTCGTAGATGAAGACCAAATCCATTTTTCACCTATGGCATTATACACCACGGTTATGTGCGAGGAGAGGGGATGAGCCATTCGCAAGGTGACACGTGAGCGCGATGCGAAAACTTCAAAAGCGACCTTAAGTTAGCATTTGCCCTCAATTGAAGTTTCAAAGGAGCACGAGCCGAGAGGAGGGGTGCTTGTGTGGAGTAGATGAGAAGAGAGGAGGCGACCACGTGTGCCATATGCAAATGGCAGAGATTAGCATGTTTATTTTGATCTTTTCTGACTGTTGGGGGAAGAAGGAAAAAAAAAAAGAGTGTTCAGCCCCAAGTTTTTAAATAGATGGCTTTCTACTCACGAGCACACATGTAACCGTGAAATTGTGCCAGAGATTACCGTGGTTCGCTGAAGCCAATAGAAAACACATTAGTTTGAGCTGATCTAGAAATTATGTGCAATTGATCTCGAGGGGAAAGGGGTTTTGTCATACTGAGTGTTTCCAATTGATCCTTCCCAGCATAATTACCCAGGAAAATCATTATTTTTCTAAGTAGTCTCTTATTAGACTGGTCACTGGCATGAGCTGGAAGCAAAACCCACAATTTTGGCTTTCTCATCTCGTTTCAGTAAAGCTGTTTTGTCGTATTTGTTGTACAAGGTTTCGTTTAACCCTTTTTTGACATCAGCATTGTACAATATATCAATGTTGTGATTATTCTTGCCAAGATCGATTGATAAGCCATTTGAAGTCAACTAACTACTACTGCTGTGTTTAGACCCTTTTCTTCCAGAATTTCTTGTTATTGTTTGGGTTGAATTGTATTTTTTGCTGTCTTTGTAACGCAAAATTGTAATGCATCACTTTTAAAAGCAACTTTCCCCAACACTGGGCATCTGATAGAATGATTTCACGTGAAATCTTTACTTATTTTTATAAAGTAATTGTTAGAATAACTTTTGTATTGTTGGTAATAATTTAAGATAAACATGTTCTAGACTGAAGCAACTTAGCTTTACTTGATTATTCTTACATCATTTCTTGACAAATCATGTTAAAATGTATATGATCATCGGGCTTTTGAGGAACATTTATTTGTTTATCTCTCAATCATTATTGTATTGCACTGCATTATGTTTTAAAACTATAGAGCTTTGATTATAAAAGCAATTAAATATCTCACCAAGGCACATTATTGGGAAATATAGAGTGAAAACTGACATTTATATGCATATTATGTAAATGGTCTGTTTGATTTACATTACATTAGAATTCCATTTCACT
>JAHKKF010492247.1:0-10437 GCA_019740295.1 Labeo calbasu
TTTTTTTTACAGGTAATTTACTTACCCCATTGTCATCCAAGATGTTCATGTCTTTCTTTCTTCAGTTTTAAAAAAATTATGTTTTTTGAGGAAAACATTACAGAATTTCTCTCCATATAGTGTACTTTAATGGTGCCCCCAAGTTTGAACTTCCAAAATGCAGTTTAAATGCAGCTTCAAATGGCTCTAAACAATCCCAGCCAAGGAGTAAGGGTCTTATCTTGCAAAATGATCAGTAATTTTCTAAACAAATTGAAAATTTGAAAAACTTTTTAACCTCAAATGCTCATCTTTCTCGTCTCTGTGATGCACATGTGTCTATGTAATCTGGGACAATAGAGTTAGGGTAGGTCGAAAAACTCCCGTCTCATTTTTTTCCTACATCGTCGTTTTCCCTTTTTTTCGTAAAGGGCGTTTGATGTTCTTTGCATGTTCACTTTGTAAACACTGAGTCGGTACTTCTGCAGCGATGTAGGACAATTTTGAAGTTGGGGAAGAAAACGAGATGGGAGTTTTTTGACCTACCCTAACTGTGTTGAACGTATCGACCCGAGTTCACGCAGAGCTAGACAAGACGAGCGTTTGAGATTAAAAAGTATATAAATTGTCAATTTGTTTAGAAAATGACCTATTGTTTTGCTAGATAAGACCCTTATTCCTCTGTTGGGACTGTTTAGAGCCCTTTGAAGGTGCATTTAAACTGCATTTTGGGAGTTCAAACTTGGGGGCACCATAGAAGTCCACTATATGGAGATAATTCCTGATTTTTTTTCCTCAAGAAACATAATTTCTTATCGACTGAAGAAATAAAGACACAAACATCTTGGATGACAAGGGGGTGAGTAAGTTATCTGTAAATTTTTGTTCTGGAAGTGAACTTCTCCTATTAGGGGAACCCCGGGTACTTGTAGAGCTTAATATGACATAAAGGATGCTTCTTACTGAAATATGTAGTAGAAAACCCATGAAAAATTTATGTTATTTAAAAATCCACATCATTTTATACATATTTTGGACTACGGGAGGCACCATTATTTTGATCACGTAGAACGGTTGCACTCGGTGAGCTACTGGCACTGAACCACGCTATTTTTACCGCAACACAACTCGTAGCGTAGGCTTAAACCAAATGCCGTCCCATCGATTTTCCCCACAAGGAGTCAAACACACCCGGATATCGAGTGAGATCCGCTGAGGAACTCCTTCACTGGCGGAGGCATCATGACAAGCGTCGGGATGTTTACATCGTTTGTAAGCTCTTTCAGTAGCTGTGCTCTACTAAAAGCTTCAAAGCCATCAGTGCTAAAGTGGAGAGAACACAGACAAAGTTTTATTTGTCCACAGGCACCTTTTTATCGCTAGGAAAGCAGTGAGGACTTACATCGCTTCACTTGTTGTTATTTGACTGAAAATTTCAACCAAAAGCCGCACAATGTGGCATCGTATCTGTGTTTTATTTACCAAGTTGTGTTGCGGTAAAAATAGCAACAGTGACTGCAATCGTTCTGCGTAGTCCAAAATATGTATAAAACAATGTGGATTTTTAAAATAACTTAAACATTTCATAGGTTTTTCTACTAGATATTTTAGTAAGAGACACCTTTTATGTTATATTAAGCAATACAAGTCTTAATACAGAGGTTTCCCTTTAAAGCATCTGGCTCCAGTGTTTTCCTTTGTCTAAACAAAACTAAGCTCTTAAATTATAATGACCACTGCACAAAAAGTTGGATGGGCAAAAAGCCTTTGCACATGTTAGTTATAATAGCTGCTGTACCCTTGGTCTTACCGCCCACTGTGAGTACCAAAAAGCAAAACTCATTTTAGCAAAGTGTTGATTCCTTTGTAGGCCTTTGGGAAAGTGAACAGGTGAGCTTTATAGACAATGCTTTTGCTACTGGTGACGGCTGATGAGACTCCGAATGGATTTGTGAGTGTAATAGGAGAGCTATTGAAGGAGACAGCAGAGAGGTAGTTTCCCCTGCTGGGTGCAGAGACCACCCGGAGGAATTGAAACACAGGCAATGCTTTATTTGGTCTGGCTGCAGTAGCAGCAGATCTTTCATGTCCCAAGTGTTTTTGTTCCCCCATCCCTCCTTTTTTCCCCCCACCTGAGCTTATATTTCTCTTTTTTCAGGCATCCCCTGCTAGGATTATGCCTGAAAGCATGATGTCCCATCTCATGAATCTATTTCCTCTACTCATTGTGCAATCACTGAAAACCAGCATCATCAAAGCCAGGCAATCAAAGGGGACAGTATTTGAAAAGCCATTTGCGGGGCAGTGCGTCTCGTGCAATGCAATCCTCTCGGTTTTCTAGCTCGAAGTCTTGCAACATCTTACATTTAAAGTACCTTTTTTGTTTTCCCTTTTTTGTGTGCCACAGAGCGTGCAAACGCTGATGAGATGAGTCGGTTATTTCATGATAGTATACACAGCAGCGGTGCATATTACTGATTCAGTCTTTTAAAAAAATCTTTTTCTACAGCAAAGAACAACTGGACAACAGTAACACTAAACAAGGCATTAATGGAGACATTTTAAACTATTATTGCACTTGCGTGCCTTTCTATGCAACTTCTCAGTAATTAACGTGAGCGTGTTGACGTGAAAATAACACATTCTGTTAACAGCACCCACTTGTGTCTGGGAAAATATTTCTATTGTGCTTCCTGTTGTTACATATAAGGGTTGAAAACATTTATTCCTTTGAGTGTCTTAATATTAGTGAGTTTAGTGAGCCATTGTGATAATTAGGGATGCACCGATTTTTCATGGCCGATTCCGATAACTGAATTTTCGCAAGCAAATAGGCCGATTCTGATACTGATTGGTAAAGCAAGAAACAAGAAAGTATGAAGAGAACATGAACAGGATATTTATTTGCTCTATTACAGGCTTAGCTGGCTTTAAACAAACAAAATATCTTGATTTAAGAAATATATACATATTAGAAGTATATGTATTAATCATAATTTTTATAGAATTTTATATTATATATAAATAAAGATATTTTGTACATAACATTTCTTTTAAATATATACATTAATTTGTGTATATTTATATATAATTACATGCAGTACACACACAAATATTAGGCAAACTCAAACTTTTATTTTGTATGCAATTAATTATGATTAATTGTTTGACAGCCCTAATTTACACTCACGTTTCTTCATTACATAAAAAAATGTATTTTTTTCCATGTTGATTTTGGCTAGTTACGTGTCAAAAGTTGCTGGTTTAAGATGTTTCAGTAGAGACCCCTGATGAAAAAGCACTTTAAACCAGCCTAAGATAGTCTAGTGCTTTAAACTGGTCTCCCAGACTGGTTAAACTGGTCTGTTTTGATGGTTTTACGGGGATTTGAGACCAATTAAACCAGCATAAACCAACTAAGATCATCAAACCAGCTTAGTCTAGTTTAAGTTTGGATTTTTTTCAGCTGTTGCTTAATGCTTGAGATTAGTTTAATGTTTGTGAAAGTTTTCCAAAAGAGGAAAATCTGGGAATACTGTTCACCCCTTAATGTTAAGTGCTACCGTAGTATTTACTTTAAATATTTAGACTTAACTTTTATTTTTGTTTACAATTTTAGTTTATGTTTTAGAAATGTTACGTGCCTTTGTCATTTTTATTAGTTAAAAAAAATTAAAATAAAAATGAAATGAAATAAGCTTAAGTTAATAAAATATCTTAGATGTTTTTTTAATTTTTTATGTTTTGGAATGTTATTTTAATTTAAAATTTAAAATGTTTCGGAATACTTTGAAGTCTTTGAAGTGTGCCATAAAAAGAGGAAATTTTAGAATGCTGTTCACCTCATATTGCCGTAGACAGTAATGAGGATCTTTTACTAAACTATTACCGATTACCATACACTGGACGTGTCTAAACATTTTAGGACTTGTAAGCTGTGTTTTAAATTTAAAGCAGGTATCTGCAGTTATGAATAATAGACGGCAGCATGACTCAGCCTCGTGCAGAGAGAGAGAGAGAGGCAGAGGAATCTGAACAGGGTGGGTGGTACGCTGCATCTCTGACAACACAGCTCTTAAAAAGTTAGCTTTAGCCAAGCCAAAAACAGACACTGGCAGAACTCCATCCCAGCCCTTGAACCAGAGCTGAGCAATTAAGCTCCCAGTTGGTATTTTTTTTCCCCAAGCATGTCATTCCAGGGATTTTTTTAAATAAAAAGAGAAATATTCAGCCAGTCTTTAAAAGTGCACAGCTTAACTCTGTTTATGACTCAATGTGTGCTTACACAGTCTGTAACCTTTTTGTGATGGATTGATTGATTTGAGGAGCTTTGTACCAAGCTTCATGTGGATATAGTGCCTGCTAGATGTTATAAGGTCGCTTTCTGAGAAAAAAGAGCTTGTCAAATGAATCATAAATTGTGCATAGTTGTAAAAGCCAATGTACTTTTACATAGCCTACATACTGTATAATTCTGACAGCTTCCTTCACCTACAGGTATACTTATAATGAAAATAATTTCATTATAAGTGAGTAGCACTTAAGAGTTTGAATCTGGCTCAGGTTATGTCCCAGTGTGACATCTTTCTCTTTCTTTTTCTCTCTCTCTCTCTCTCTCTCTCTCTCTCTCTCTCTCTCTCTCTCTCTCTCTCATGTATATAAAATAAAAGCTAATTAAAAATATTCACTATTAACTAGATGCATATTAGCATTAGCCTATTATTAACATATTGGCTGTTTATTAATACTTCTGAAGCACATAATGGCTTATTCTGTGTGACCGTATTGTAGATTCCTTAATCCTACCCTTTACCTAAACATAACTACTTCAACAACTACCTTACTTACAATCAATAAGCAGCAAATTAGGAGCAAATATAATATGTGTATGTGTGTGTGTGTGTCTCTGTGTGTGTATATATATATATATATATATATATATATATATATATATTTCTCTTTAATTTTATGTGTGTTTTTAAATGTTTTGTTTTTTTGTTCTGTTTTAGTTTTAGTAATTTTAGTACTTTAAGTTCAACTTATTTTATTTCAGTTAGTAGACAAGGCAAAACTGTAAATTTTCTTTAATATAATCTAATATTCATAATTTAAACAATTTTTTTTCAATGAACAAACACATTTTCATTTTTTTAATAGTGTTATTTAACAATAACAATACTGTTAAATACTTAAAAAGATTTATATTATATTTTATTTTTATTTAACGTGCGATATAACATAGTCATAGTATAAAATTGATATATATATATATATATATACACATTTTCAAAAATCATTATGTTATCATGTTTTGTTGTTTTAATATGTTAGTTAGCTGTATTTTTTAGTTATTCTTACTTAATAAAAATAACCCAACTGCAGTTTGATTAAGAATAACTGGAATGCACAACGGAATAAAATAGGATTTTATCTGTATTCGCAAATCTTGCTCAAAAATTAGATAACGATACTGAGTGAATGCTGTCCACACATACGTTATGTTCATCAAGTGCTTTCACTTCAAATGCGCTAAATCCCAGCCACAAACCATCCAGAAGTACCAGTACTTACAAAGAAACCTATATATATATATATATACACATATATGTAAGTACTTTAAACCAATTTGCAAAAAAAAAATCAGCCATGGCTTCGTCAGAGTAATCCACCCCCACATGTGACAGTGTGTTGTTCCTGTTATTAGCACTGAATCACTGGCCAGCCTCTCAATCTCTGATTAAAGAGCAGTATTGAAATCGTACCCTCACTGACCTAGACGTAAACAGTTGCTTCAGAAGCGAGTAGCAGAATGGCCGTGAGCACATTATGATGATTCATAAACCTCCTCTGTATATCACTGATTGTTGTTAGGTTATATACAGTCTTATTTTTTTCTGAATTGTATTGTAGAAGTATATCGTTATATGTATTTTCCACCAATAGAGTATAATGTTGTGCTCAGAGCTTTTAAAAGGCTGAAGTGTGTTTTCCGGTAGTGTTTGATTACCATATTCAAGTCACATGATGTTTACCTGATACTCAGCGGTATACGATCATGGTATTACAGTGGTACTCTCAATTTTACATTCAAATGTGCATGTGTTGCAGCAAGTTTCCATCAAATGACTATGACAATGTGAAACGGACAGAAAAATGTCTTTTGCATTCAACAGGGAGGGAAAAATTGGAGAATGGAATTGTTCTTTGGGCATGATAATTTTCGTATCGCTCTCCTAGACTACTGCTTTTTTTCAGTTTTTCAATAAATTCAGTGCAGCTCATGTACAACTGCTGCCAAATTAATTTATTTCTTAATTCATTAACGACCATCCAGCCTGTTCAATTTGCACTGACATTTTTCTTCACAGTGCTGAAAGATGACCTTTTGAAAGAGCAGCTCCTGAAATATGCAGGTGGCTCAGCACAAAACACCAAAACATTTAGATTTACACTGAAGGCATTTAGCAGACTCTCTTATCTGGTGAGCTTTGCAAAAGTGTTTCAGTTTGTTTAAAGAAAATAGCTGCTGTGGTCCACCAACAACAGGAGAGAGTGTTAATTCGTTAAATTTGCTTTCATCAGCCATTACTCCAGTCTTCAGTGTCACATGGTCCTTGAGAAATCATTATAATATGCTAATTTGCTGCGCAAGAAACATCACTTTTGATCAATTTAATGCATCCTTGCCGAATGAAAGTATTATATGAAAACAAAAAGTATGAAATAAAGTAAGAAAGTACAAATACAAATACTAAATAGTAGGCGACAAGATTATAAATCCTTATAAAAATTGAAACCAAATTTTAATTTAATCATATTATATAGCAGCAGTGTTTGATCATTCAGGATAAAGCAATCCCAGAATGCATTGTGATAACTGCCAATGTTCTAAATGCACTGTATTTCATTTAATACTAAAAAAAAAACTGTACATTTGTAACCACTAGGCTACGTCAGCCGAGCAGTTGCATTGTTGGTCTTTTTGAACTTGATCCAGGCATCAATAGCAGGCTCATAGCAGAGGAAATACATATGAATATCTGGCCTGGTTTAGGATCAGCTGGGTTGCAGCATTCTCCATGTGCTGCAGACATTTTATTGCTTATACTGGGCCGTCGGCCAACACTGAGTTGCGGTAATGAAGATGAGACCAGTCTAGGACCTGTACTGTAGTAAATCTCCTGTCCAACAGACAGGAATAGAGATCTAGCGCTTTGAATTTGCAGGTTTGTCATTATCTTAAAGGGGCCATATGATGAGCAATCACATTTTCCTTGATCTTTCGAGATAAATGAGTTTGATGTACTATGAATATGTACTGCAACTTTCACAACTCAAAACTTCCGCCCCAGAAAATCGGCTCTTCTGAACTTTCTAACATCCGACAGATACTTTATAAAAAAATAGTTCACCAAAAAATTAAAATTTGCTGAAAATTTAGGGCATCTAAGATGTAGATGAGTTTCTTCATTAAAAAAGATAAAAGAAATTTATCATTGCATCACTTGCTCAATAATGGATCCTCTGCAGTGAATGGGTGCCGCCAGAATAAGAGTTCAAACAGCTGACAAAAACATCACAATAAACCACAAGTAATCCACATTCAGGTAACAATGATATGATATAATGATATAACTGAATGGTTTTTGTTGTTGTTGTTTTTTTTTTGTTTAGTGATAGTTGTTCGTGAGTCTCTTGTTTGTCCTGAACAGTTAAACTGCCCGTTGTTCTCCAGAAAAATCCTTTAGGTCCCATAATTTTTTTTTTTTTTTTTAGCATTTTTGTGTATTTGAATTCTTTCCAACAATGACTATATGATTTTGAAATTAATCTTTTCACACTGAGAACAACTGAGGGACACAAATGCTCACTGATGCTCCAGAAGAAAACAACATGCATTAGGAGCCGGGGGGTGAAAACTTTTTGAATTTGAAGGTCAGTGTAATTTTATTCATTTTTTTCTTCTGGGAAACATGCAAGTGTCTTCTGTAGCTTCTGAAGAGCAGTGCTAAATGAAAAAAAAATATGATATTTAAGCAAAATAAGAAAAAAATGTACACATCTCATTCTGTTCAAAAGTATTCACCCTCTCGGCTCTTATTGCATCGTGTTTCCTTCTGAAGCATCAGTGAGTTCAGTCCCACAGTTGTCCTCAGTGTGAAACGATGCATTTCATAATACAGTCATTGTTGGAAAGAAATCAATTACACAAAAATGCTAATAAACAAAATAATTTGTAGGAAGAAAGCGGGCAGTTTAACTGTTCAGGACAAACAAGGGACTCATGAACAACTATCACTAAACAAAAACACACAGCAGTGGATTATTCAGGTAACAACACAGTATTTTGAACAAGTTCATTTTTATAAATTAAAAAAATAACATGCATTTTGTATGATCCCTCTTATTTTAGTAAAATATTTAACATTTTGCAGATTATGCAAGGTGTATGGAAACTTTTGACCTCAACTGTAGCTCACCTTATCTTGCCTGAATCAGAAGAGAAATATGCACAGATCAATAAGTTTTCAAGCAAAAGTGTCCAAAACATTTCTAAACAAATATGTCTGTGGATTTTAAGGACAAAAAGGAATGGACTTTTTCTAAAGGAGAAAGCAATATTATGGCCTATCGACAATTTAAAGTTAAAACACCTTAATGATGGATTTGTTTCTTACAAACATACAGCTTTTCACTTCACGACATTTTAATTGATCAACTGGAGTGGTGTGGATTACTCGTAGATTATTGTGATGTTTTAATCAGCTGTTTGGACTCTCATTCTGATGGCACCCATTCACTGTAAGGATCCACTGTTGAACAACTGATGTAATACTACATTTTCCCAAATCAGTTCTGATGAAGAAAAAAAATCTACATCTTAGACAGCCTAATGGTGAGTAGATTTTCAGCAAATGTTCATTTTTGGGTGAACTATTTCTTCAACACATGACCGTCTGGAGTTACATTAGGTTTTAGTTCAGACAGGCTGGTCTGGTCATGGTGAGTTCAAAGGAGAAAGTGCTAGAGATGTTATTCCTAAACATCAAACCATAAAATATAGAAAAGTCTGTCAAACCTTGTGCTATTCCTAACTGTGCGTAGCACCTGTCACTCTGCATATCCTTCTGAACAATCCCAATGTTAGAAACGAGCAGCTCAAGTTATTTTTGACAAAGTGCCTGATCATTTCAGACTGACTATTCATTTATGCGGCATATTTCAGCTCAGACTGCATTGCGATTTCACAGTGTGCATGCTTTTGGATTTTGGATGAGATAGTTTAAAACTATTTTGGACTTGACAACAAAAAGCAAAGAGTTTCTTAAAGGTACAGCAGCAAAAACAGATGGCTTATAGGGGCAAAAAATGACTTGAGTCTCAATTTGAACTCAAGCAATTGACTTTCCTTGGACTTGAAATTAGATTTGAACAACACAAGTCTGTAGGTTTACAAAGAAGTAATATTTACACAGATGGTGAGAGTCTCTGAGAATGAAGATAATTTCTCTAGTGAAATAAAAAAAATTCCTTTACAGAAAAAAATCAGGCCTAAAACATTATTTTAGTCAAATGATCCCTTGCTGACTCAATAAACTAATTATTTAAAACTATTTTAAATTAAATTATTTTACATTATTTTAAAAACACTGACCAAAATTATAAACGCAACACTTTTGTTTTTGCCCCCATTTTTCATGAGCTGAACTCAAAGATCTAAGACTTCTTCTATGTACACAAAAACCTATTTTTCTGGTCCAAAAACCAGTCAATATTTACCATTTGCCTCACGCAGTGCAACACATCTCCTTTGCGTAGAGTTAATCAGGCTGTTGATTGTAGCCTGTGGAATGTTGGTCCACTCCTCTTCAATGGCTGTGCGAAGTTGCTGGATATTGGCAGGAACTGGAACACGCTGTCGATACGCTGATCTAGAGCATCCCAAACATGTTTAATGGGTGACCTGTCCAATAAGTATGCTGGCCATGCAAGAACTGGGATGTTTTCAGCTTCCAGGAATTGTGTACAGATCTTTGCAACATGGGGCCATGCATTATCATGCTGCAAAATGAGGTGATGGTCGTGGATGAATGGCACAACAATGGGCCTCAGGACCTCATCACAGTATCTCTGTGCATTCAAAATGCCATCAATAAAATGCACCTGTGTTCGTTGTCCATAACATACGCCTGCCCATACCATAACCCCACCACCACCATGGGCCACTCGATCCACAACGCTGACATCAGCAAACCGCTCACCCACACGATGCCATACACGCTGCCTGCCATTTGCCCTGTACAGTGAAAACTGGGATTCAGCCCATTGGCAGCAGCTGTCCGGGTGGCTGGTCTCAGACGATCTTGGAGGTGAAAATGCTGGATGTGGAGGTCCTAGGCTGGTGTGGTTACACGTGGTCTGCGGTTGTGAGGCCGGTTGGATGTACTGCCAAATTCT
>JAHKKF010492251.1:0-17543 GCA_019740295.1 Labeo calbasu
ACTTTTTTATTTATTTATTTTTTGGAAGAATTCTCTTATGTTTATCCAGCTTGGGTTTATTTGATCAAAAATAGAGTAAAATATTATTAGAATTATTAGCAAAATGTATTATATGCAAATTATATTATATGCAAAATTATTAGAATTTTAAATAACTGTTTTCTTAAATATATTAAAATATTTTAAAATGTAATTTATTCCCGTGAAGCAAAGCTAATTTTTTAGCATGATCCTTCAGAAATTGTTCTATTGTGCTCATTTCCTACTCAAGAAAGATTTAATTTCAATGTTAATAACAGCATCTGTTTCATAATTTTGTGGTAAATGTGATACATTTTATTCTTTGATGAATAGAAAGTTAATCAAAAACAGCATTTGAATTTTGTTTTTCTTTACTATAACTTTTGATCAATTTAAAGAATCCCTAGTAAATAAAAATATTCATTTTATATCAAAAATGTTCCTGACCCCAAACTTTTGTACTTTCCAAAAAACATTCAGAGGAACTAAACTGTAATATTTCTTGTTGTGTTCAGTTAGTCCTTATACATGGTGTCTACGCATCTCAGTCACATGGTAGCGGGTTTCTAGGTTCATGCATTGTGGTTAAACCAGAAAAACCTGTTTGAAGTCAGACTTCCGATCTCACAGAAACTGGAGACATCTATTGCATATCAAAGCTTTCCCATGGTCGCATTAGTTCGATTTAGATATCCATAGTACCGTACCGGCAACTCGAAGCAGGATGTTTGAGTGAGTTTGCCATGAGCTGCCATCCTTTGTTTGGGATTCACATTCATACTGGCCTTCATCTGTATTCTGAAGGCCACTGATTTGAAGAGAGCCATTGTTTGAAATGGAAAGATGCTCTGATAGCTTCTGGGGGTTTTGGGTTGCAACAACAGTCCCATTTTTCTTCCAACGATAAAGTGAAGACGTGTTAACTGGCTGGTCAAGACACTCTAGTATAGTATTCTCACCCTTCTCTCGCACCTGCTCCTCTGACACTACAGGAATAAGGAAATAGAAAATGTGGTTTATAGCAGATCTGTGGTCACCTACAAACATATAGCAAAAGTACTATGGTAATACCGTGTTTTTTAATATGGTGCAATTGTAACACCTTGCTGCTAGATCTTTAAGTGCCAAGTAAATATCATTCCGTACAAGGGTTTCACGCATACAAAATACTATGGTTAGGACAAGTACCATGGTATTCTTGGAAAGTTCCTGGTCTGGAGTACCATGTAAATACTATAGTAAATACTTTGTACTACCTATATATAAAATACACAAGAATATCTCAGCATAATTTCTCTTATAAAAGTGAAACCAGAATAGATTTTCCTGTCAACTCACCTGTTTGATGTGACAGAAGAAGCAGATACAGAAGTATTGCAGATATTATCATTTTAGTATTGTCAGGGTATCGCATCATATTATGGGATAAAATATTTTCTTTTGCCAATTCGATGGAGTTTCCTTTTGTTTCCCGGCAAACGCATCAAACCCTTTTCTATGAATTAAATAAATAACCAGAAATGATCAAGATAAAATCGCAAACTTTCTAAAAATCGCTATTGGCTTCGAATCCAGTCTATTTTGTCACGTTTGATTCTTGTCCATCTTCAACCTGTTTACTTGCGTTCTTTCCCGGAAACTTTGAATTGCTATTTGACCACACCCTTCACCTGCGCTCTTAAAGAGACACACCACATTTAACACAAACGCACGGTGCTCAGAGCCGAGTCTGGCAGGTTGATCAGGCTCAAGATGGAGTTAGGACTGTGGGCTTCCGTAGCCTGTTCAGACCTGTATTTCACTATGGTCAAAGGTCCTCTTTACTCTGTACTGTGGCATATTATCCCCATGCATATATCCAACAATCATGCATTACTACGGAAATTGTAGTGTTATGAGGAGTTATTGCTGCAGATGGAATTGACTTTAAATGGTTTTATGTAGTATCACGTATTTACGGTACTCCCCCTCCCCCTATTTATTTTTGCAAAATAAATAAATAACAATTCAAAATTAAATTAAAAACAATAAAATTATTTTATTGTATATTATGTATATCAAGTCATTGTATGCATATCAAGTACTTGTATGCATTGAAACATGGTACATATACTACTGTATGTGCAAAATGTAACTTGAATAGTTCCTCATACACTACCAGTCAAACGGTAAACAGCAAAAACAGTATGATTTTGGAATATTTTAATATTTAAAATAAATGTTTTCTATTTTAATATATTTTAAAATGTAATTTATTCCTGTAATCAAAGCTGAATTTCAAAAATCATTCTAGTATGCTGATTTGCTGTTCAAAAAAAAAAAAATAAAATAATAATAATAAAACATTACTATTATTATTATTATCAATATTTAAAACAGTTGAGTACATTTTTTTTCAGGATTCTTTGATGAATAGAAAGATCCAAAGATCAGCATTTATAGCAATAGAAATGCTATAGAAAATTATAGAAATTAATTATTTTATTTAGCAAGGATATTTTAAATTGATCAAAAGTGATAAAAACATTTAGAATGTTATGAAAGATTTCTATTTCAAATAAATGTTGTTCTTCTGAACTTTCTATTCATTAAAGATACCTGAAAAAAAAACAGAAAACAGTTATTTTAAAACAATTTTTTTGAACAAAGTTTTTGCTGTTATATTTTTGCTGTACTTTGCTGTACTTTGGATCAAATAAAGAGATTTTATTAGAGACTTTTAAAAAAAAAGAAAAAGAAAAATCTTACTCTTCAAAAACTACTTGTATCAAGTAGTTTTACGCATTGCAGGATGGTACATAATGTATGTGCAAAATGTAGCTTGAATAGTTTCTCATACATGTAAACATACAGTAATAAATAAACAGATAAATGAATGTAATTTATTGTGGCTAATTAACATATTTTTGCTAATTTTTACGAACGTTTTTAAAGATT
Organism: Labeo calbasu; assembly: GCA_019740295.1. NCBI lineage: Eukaryota > Metazoa > Chordata > Actinopteri > Cypriniformes > Cyprinidae > Labeo > Labeo calbasu. The sequence goes on from JAHKKF010492251.1 coordinate 2,959, forward strand.
CTTAGGTTTTCTAAATAATATTTTTAAATAATTGCTTTTTAATAATGTTAATAATAATATAAATAAAATAACTAATAATTTATATTTTATTTTTACAAATTTTGCCCAGTTGTTTGATTATATGTGAGAAGCCGAAGGCAAATGTGTCCACACTGGAGGATAAAAATGATTATGTAATATTTATTGTTTTTATTTTATTTTATATTAAACTGTTATGTCGCATTATTTTTATTATATGCACTAATATTTAGTATTAGCTAACGTGTCAACTTTCACCTTCACTAGAGGGCGCCAAAGCTTTACATAACTGACGTTTCCACATGTGTGCGACACTATTTTGGTTCCCCCGCTTTTGGCGCCGGTGAAAATCAGTCCTACACATTTTCAATATGTCAGGCTGTAAGAAGCCGCGGGCTGTAGCAAATCCTCTTGAATCGACTATTACAACACCGAGTGAAAGAATACTGAAAGAATGTCACGATTTATATATCGACAACGACAACGGTAAATGACGGGTACCATTTGTATGTAAACACATGTTGCTATTTGTGTCATGAGGAGCTAAACATTATGAAACATTGTAAGATAAAAATCCGCTTAAAAGTTCCGCAAACATCGAACGTCCGAAATATAAAATGCTGTTAGTTGTATTTATAGTTGTCACTCATTCATAAGTTGTGTTACTGACTGTGTCTAAAAAAACCTAGCAAGCCGTCTACCGGCTACAGTTTTGGACATCATATGATATGTACTGTAGGCAGCTCAAAGGGATTTGAGACACAGTCATGTTGACCAGTTGTCTCTGCATGTCACACTGCTGTAGTCTATGGGTCAGTACAGAATACATATTAATAATGCAGTATATGTAAATTCATGATTATACAATATCCTCAAGTTCATCTAAACTGAAAGGTCTTTTAAAGGGCAGCAACATACAATATTTACAGTATATACAGGTGCAAACTGCATGTTTGTAAGCACATTTATAAAACAGTGCAATAGTAGCATTCTCTTTGAAACGTTGGAAAGCAATAGGACATTATGTACTGATAATAAAGGTCCTTTTGTCTGGATGTTTTTCACAGGATTGGTGAAAATTGCAGAGAGTTTGGGAGTGAGGCTCTTACCGCCAAGGAAAAAGATCATAGTTATGATTATGGGCAACCATTCGGCCGGAAAAAGCTCCTTTATTAACTGGTAATTGCACTTTTCACATCTAAAAACCCCTTATCTCAAAATGATTTCATAGAATCTGATCTGGAGATGAAGTTTATACAGACACACATGTTTTTAATGAGAATGCCATTTCTTTTCCCTGATTTTGTTCTTATATACCAACATCAGGTTCCATTATATTGTGTATTTTATCCTTTTTAACTCCAAAGCACCATGTTGTCATGTTGTGATTATAAATAAGGAGAAGAATTTTAAAAAATATTGTACCCACAGTTTCAGCCTGATAAATTGTTTTAGAGATTGACATAATAATAAAAAATACGTTCATCATTAAAATGTCCATGGCATTTTAAGATCTTATTAATTTTCATGATATTTTTCAGATCTAGAAGTCATAAAATTAATTAAAATTAAAATAATTTTAAGTCATTTTAAGGCCCCCACCTCATTTGACCATATAGTTCTTAATTTTTTTTTTTTTTTTTTTTTTTTTTTTTAAACTGAGTACAAAAGAGGATATATTTTGTATAATCATTGGATAAAATATAGTTTAAATGAAATTTATTTTTCAGGTACGTGGAAGAGCACATACAGAAGACAGGTGTTGCCATTGAGACACAAGGCTTCACGTTTATAACTAGTGGAAGAAAACGAGAGTCACTAACTGTAAGTACATTTAAGTGCACACCAGAAAAACAGATTATTGCAAAAAGCTGCTTAAGGTGCACAGTTTATACTTTTAACCCCTTTAGATGGTGCATGTGAAATGGTTTTATGGTTGATTGTGTAAGTACACTGACCACCTTTTTACCGCAATACTGACTTTTTTTACTCATATTTAAGAGCAACAGCAGGGCAGAGTAATGTCAGTGAATACAAAAACAGACAAACACAGATGCCAAGAATAAACACTGATCATTGGATTTGATCCAACCAGGCTCTGGAATAAATTTTACAGAATTCAAGTTAGCACAGACCCTACTATCTAACATTCAAGGACATTTGTATGCATTTAATGCACGATCCATTTCCATATTCCAGCAGAGGAGTGCAGATAATGCAAATAAACGAAGGTATACCGAGATGAAGAGTGTATTTTTATGTTTTTGTATTTACTGCCATTATTTTGCACTCTTGATGGTCATAAATATGGCGGATGAGAGGAAGAGTCGCGTGACTGAAGTAGATGAGTTGTGAAAGCGCATTTGTAAGTGCTGTTAATTATGGGGCAATTAATAATAATGACTTATGGGTCACATTATCTTGACCAGAAAGGGTCTTCTCTGGCTGCAAAGAGTTCAATCAAATGAAAACACATTAGCTGAACCTGCTTTAATGAATTTCTAAGGACACTTTTCCTGCTCATTCCTGATATTATTTTTAAAGAATATTATGTAAACTGTTTGTTTGCTTTCAGCTACGAATAAGAGTGCTGTAAACACAGATTAATTTAATACATTTTTCTGTTTAAATCCATTTTACAGCATTCTGCATGTTTTTTCATATCAGAACAGAAAATTAAAAAAAAAAAAAAAAGGCCAATCTTGTTCCCTGCTGTTCCCCTGTTCTCATTCAACTTTCCTTCAAGTCCAGAAAAAAAATTACTTGTGCGCAGATACAGATGGAATTTCTGGAATTTTTTTCTGAAAGAAATTATTTGGAATGAATTTAAATACAATAAAATGTGGCCGTAAAATACTGTTTGGATTAAGGTTAGACATAAGTTAGATCTACGGAAATTAGTGTGAACAAAGATATATTTAATATCTTTAATAGACAGCAATTTGATTAAATAGAAAATATTTATTGTAGTTTAACTTTATTTTTACAAATTTGTTTTCCAAGAGAAAAAAAGAGTAATCTTACATATAATAAATTCTGTTCAAACCTGTTAGGTCTTTAAGTTTTCTGTTTAGTTTTTGTTTTTAATTAATTTCTTAGCAAGGATGCATTAAATTGATGAAAAGTGGCAGAATAGACTTTGTTTTGTGATTAAAAAATAATAATTATTATAACTTTCTGTCAATCAAAGAATTCTGAAAAACAAAAAACTAAAAATATTTCGTAGCACAACATTTTAAAATATATTCAAATAGAACATTGATATTTTAAATAATAATATTTTTTAATATTATTATTTTAGTTAATTTTTTTAAATTAAATACAGTCAAACCAAAAATTATTCAGACACCAGATATAATTGTTGATATTTTTTTTACTACTGGGTACAGGACACTACAGTTCATTTATGTAAGCGAGCATAGCAAAATAAAGTAAACTGTCACATATCACACCCAATAATTCTTCATACAGTGGACTACCAGTAAAATTGAGAAAAATTTGGGACCAAAAATTGTTCAGACACTTGACCTGACTATGTTTTGCTTAAGTGTTTTTTCTTTAATTGCTAATGCAACCTTTTTACATCACAGACTGAACAAAATTAAGCGTTGCTGGTAATTAGTCAACAAAGTATTGATAGTTGTGTAAATATTGTCATACTAACAGTTTTCTGAATTTTTGGTTGATTGTAATCCATTACGTACCTTTCTATCAAAGTTATCTGACATTATCAAGATTAATTTGTTCTAACACAGTTCAACTCTGAGTTCTTGTCATATTTTATTATCATTTTCTAATATGTGGGGGAAAAAACGAGATAATGTGAAAAATGTTGAAGGTGTTTGAATACATTTAGGTTTGACTGTTAATTCAGCATAGTAATAATATTTCACAATATTACTTTTTTATTACTGAATTTACTGAAATAAATAAATGCAGCCTTGGTGAGCATAAGAGAGTCTACCAAAAACGGCCTGAAAATGTCAGAAAGCCAAAAATTTCAATATGACTTAAAGCATTTATCATTAAGTTCTCATTAAAGGCCAAAATATCAGAGAAATGCCTACATGCAGAATGCAAAAAGGTATGCAAAAGAGGCCAAAAAAAACTTTTTCCTTGAGAGCGAGAGGGAAAATCATACATGCGTGCATGTGGCGAAAGAGTAGACCATATCACAGCTTAGTCAGTCGCTCCTTCTGGAAGCAAAGGGGTTGTCTTAAAGACACAGCGTCTTTTTTCCTTAGCATATAGGACTCTCCCTCTCTCTCCTTCCGTCTCTGGCTCTGTGAAGACCTCAACGTGAGTAATGCAATTACGGCGCAGGAATGATATGAAAGGATTATCAGCTCTTACAGGAAGAGCCTACCAGCAGAACAGGAAGAGAGCGGCAGCGTGGTCGAGAGTGTCACACCATCATCCAGCCTGCAGAAAGAGAGAGAGAAAGCGAGAGAGAGAGGAATAGCAGGGAGCCTCCCTACAGCGGGGCCTGGCTTCTGACTTCACACAACATACTCCTCTTTAAATGTATCTTATCTTTCCTTTATCAACATGTTTGCTTCTTTTCCTCACAGGGAAATGCAACATTACACCTCTACCCGCATTTCAGACCTCTGCTGGAGTTCAAAGGTAGGATTTTTAATCTAAGATTAATATTTAACAAATATATTTACTATATATGTAGTGTTTGCTATATTATCTCATGATTTAGATATTTCAGAATCTTTAAATCTGATCTATAGGGATTTTTAGTGATGTACATTACTTCGATTTACCTTTTTTTTTGTTATCATTTCATTGCAATTCATTTTTGTAGTTTTGGACACCTGTTTCTTTCTTTCACCTGTTTCATATATGAACTATTCATATTTGGCTGTCACATATGAATGTTTCTTCTGTGCCATGCATATCGACTGAAAGTAAACGACAACTTCTAGGCGTTGTTGATTAGTGTCACATGGTAGCACACAATAAAAAATAGGGGGTCTGACAATTCTGTATGATATTAAACAGCCAAACCCTTTAAAAATGTGTAGATTTAGTGCTGTTTTTCTCATTTATTGATTAGAAATTCGACTTAGGTTGTGGAAAATGTGTAGTCGAGGCAGTAGCATCTACAGCTATGACTAACACCTCACACTGAGTCATGCAAGCGTATGTACAGACAGCGCGGTGAGAGCGTGAAACATAGCAACACATCTCATTCACATGCACCTCGATAAACTCCCTCTGGCTGTGCTGACTTAACGCTTTTCGCTGTGTATTTGTGTAACCGTTAAAACCGAGAGTCCAGCTGATGTCACAGCTAGGCTGTATCTGAGTGATGGGACTTCGTTGGTGTAGGTGAGTGATCTTTGGGCGTGTCAGAGGGCATCATCGCCGCACACTGATCGTGCAGTATTCCTTCAGTGGGCAGTGTGGGTTCACCCGGTGCAGAGAACCAGAATGAGTCATTCACGTTGACAACAGTGCAGCATCAGTGGGATAGACAGAGAAATGTCTTCCCACATTGCTGCTACTGAGATTGATGGTCAACAATAGGCACAAATATGATATGGCGTTTTGTACAGCCATTGCAAAGTCAGAATCCAAACCTGACATAAGTCTAAAATGCATGCTTATACATGCATGCATCATTTTATTTTAAATATAAACCACCATTTTCAGATTCTTTTTTTTTTCGTCTGTATGAAGCTCATTCTACTAACATGAATGCGTTGCAAATGTTTGTGGGAACGTCTATGATGTGTCGCATTGAAGGTTTTTCTTGGCTTCAGATGTTTAAAATGTCTGTTGGTCATCAGGATGTGGTTTTGCGTAGGAACGTATAATGAGATTTGCGATTGGTGCATTGTTTGGGTGTGGTTTTGGCTGGTTTGTCTTATCTCAATAAGTTTGACACTATCATCATGACTCGGGTCTCTCTGCAGTGGTGCTGCTGTGCGGTTTGGAGATGACGCAGCACTTTCTTGACCTTTGACTTTTCCCCAGTGGACTAGATCCCTCGGTATCTCCTTCCACCTTTCGGCAGCAAAGTCAGCAAAGTGAGACGCGTCTCTCCAGTTACCTTTTCACCTTTAAAAAGACTTAAAGATCTCTTAATAATCCCTGGTTATTGAGCCTGTCACATGCACATGACTACGTCTGATTTTAATTACGTAGCACCTGTGGAAAGAAAGGAACTACATGGATATGCTACCATTCAAAGTTAGAGTTCAGCAAGATTTTTTTATTTATTTATTATATATTTATTCCGGAAAGATGCATTAAAGTAATCAAAAACGTTGTCATCACAGGAATAAATGACATTTTAAAATATATAAAAATGGAAAACAGTTATTTTTAATTGTAATTTCAGTGTATTATAGTTTTTACTCAATTTTGATCATGCAAATGCAGCCTTGGTGTGCATAAAATTTTTCAAAAATATTTGAAGATTTTATTTGCAAAAACAGATAACTCAGTTTTTATTCATTTTCATAAATCATGTTTTATTGTGTTATCATGTTTATATTGTTGTATTGTGTTAGTTAGCTGTGTTTTTTGGAGCTATTACTATTTTATTACTATTACTATTTTATTGTTTTATTCAAAACAAACTAACTGCAGATTGTTTAATATTACTTGGAATGCAGAATAAAAATTTAAAATTTCTAAAAATTGAGTAATTTGTTTTTGCAAATGAACTCTTATATTAATAAAATATTTTCGATTTTTTTTTATGCACACCAAGGCTGCATTTGCATGATTAAAATTCAGTAAAAACAATAATATAGTGAAACACTATTACAAACAAAGAAACTGTTTTCAATTTTTATATATTTTAAAATTATTCCTGTGATTGCAATGCTAAATTTTCAGTATATTTTTGATTTACAATCCTCAAACTCTTGAACGGTAGTGCATATGATGGTGATCGTATATACTCACAGCAAAATAAAAGCATATATTTTATAATCCACATTGATTTTATAGCTCTATAGTCTCTACCCTACGTCATTTCAGGAAAAATATTAAGTCTTTCTCTATGAAACCTCTGAACAATAATGTTTAAAATCAGAGTATTTTCTGACATAAGAAAGAGAGAGCAGCTAAGAAACCGAGAGATGGACAGACAGATTTGAGGGTGTGTTAGTGCACCTTTGTTGAATGTTGATGAGACAGAACAAGACGGGTTTGTGTAAGATCTCGCACACCTGCAGCCACTATCTAAAAGAGCTTCAGTTTGAGCCGCAGATGTGACGTGACTGTGTATATTTAAGGTGCGATATTAATTTTCTAAGCAATCTAACTTGCGATTTTCACCTGGCGGATGATAAAAAACTAAATATTTGAGTAAGAGACCACCTAAAAAACCTTAGCAGTTGCATAATCGCTAAAATCATTCAGAACATGTAAGCAACCATAAAGCAGGCATTGTGGCGATGACTTTTGCACAGTGAAGCACCAATTGCAATCTTTAGAAATCATAGTTTTGTAGTATTTACGTGCTTTCAAAACTCTTAGCGTGTGAATATTGGCTGGTTGGCGTTGCTTCACAGTCGTTCTTCACTGGCTAGCTTTATGTGGCTCCACCTTAAAGCTGCCAGTTGAAGAGCTGTTGTGGGTAACCATAACAACAGACCACCAGAGGGGGTGTGGTCAAGAAAACTGGATGAGTCGATTAGAATTTATGAACATTTTATTTATCAAATGGATTTTTTTTCCCGTAAAATATTAATTTTGAAGTAATAGATTGTTACTGCCCTTAAAATCAACATGATGAATCTGCACTTATTAGGGTGACTCATGTTTCTAATACCAGCGCAGTTTTATAAATGCCTGCAGTTGTATATTGTAGGTGTCACGGATTACCTGAGCGCTGAGATTTCCACCTCCAAACAGAAGAAATTCAGCCTGGTGACGTTTGTGGACACTCCAGGGTTGGTGGATGGAGATATGGTGTACCCTTTCGATGTCAACAGTGCCATTACTTCTTTTGGTAAGGCTGTGTCTCATCATTTTGGACAGTTATAGCTTCTATAGCTGTTCCTGGAGCCCAGCACGTTTTGCATGTCTTCTTAATCAAACAATTAATAAATTCTGAATGCACCATCAAAATGTTTAAACTCCACTTCTACAAACTGATATGTAAAGAATGTGTATCTGTGTGTTTTTGCTTTGTTTTTATTTAATTTAATAAAAAAAAATTGAATTAGTATATATTCTATTGTAACTGTACAATACTACCTTTTATTTATTTGGTGCAACTTAGTTTTATTGTAACCAAAATTGTAACCAATATGACCAAAACAAAAATTATTATACAAATTTACCATCAATACAGATGCTGCATCCATTGCATCTGTGTGATGTTTTCTCACTGTCACACCGCCAACTCGGAAACTCGTGGCTAAAAGAAAGTTCAAAGTTTTCTACTCTTAACTGACCCTTCGCAAACAGCTTGATTGACCGGCGATCTGACTAATCAGAATGTCGATTCCGCCATTATGTCCGACAAACAAATCAGGAGAGCAGATCAACTTAGGTGGACTTAAACTTGAAAAATTGTGTATTGACATGTTTCTGCGGTTGAAATAAAATAAATTTTCAACTTCTGATATCCATTCATGTTTGTTTCGTGTTTTAAGTAAATAGGAAAACAGGTCAATCGATCCAATAAAATCTGTTATGACACATAAAAGAGCCAAAAAACAGTATTTATTGTTTAAATTTGGTTATGACTTTAAATTAAATTATGATTCATGTTCATAAATTAAATGTTCACATGCATTTAACTTAAAAAATATGACCTGAAATAGTTGTGTGAGAGAAAAGAGACATTTATGAGATCTCATGTATTACATTATTTGTGTTATGTATAGATTAATCAATTGAAACTGATTTTAAAATTATTCTCTGGATTGTTTTACTCTTTTAATAAGCCATTTTATCTGTTTTTTGTCTTTTAGTTAATGTACTGCATGTTAACTTTGTGTACCATTGTAGATATTGTTAACTAAAACTATTAAAAATTAGTTTTCATTAATGAAATAAATCTGATATATATATATATATATATATATATATATATATATATATATATATATAATGTAAATGTTAGATGAACTACCAAAAATAAAATGTTTAAGTACTAAAAATAATTAAACAGAAGTAAAAAAGTAAATTAAAGCTAAATATAAATATTTAATAAAAGAGTAAACTTACCCTAAAATTAAAATAAAAACTTAAAATATAAAAATAATAAAAAATAAAAATATAATGGTGTATAAATAATATAACATTAACACAGACAGAAAAATACTGGATACACACATTTAGTGATTATGTACAAAATGTACAGTCTTTCTAGTCTAAGACATTGGACCAAAACATGATGACTCATTTTGAAACAAGTGGCAAATCTTGGATTAAGGCTTGTGACGTAAATTAAAAGCTATTTTCTATTTTAAAAAGAAAGGACAAGCCCTTCAGTATGCCCCAACCTAACTTCCTGTTTGAATAATATGTCAACATAGGAACAAAATTGTGTTTTTCAAAAAATTGGAAAGGATCTTTCTAAGCTAATAAAACAAAATGGACAAATATCAGTACCACTAGTAGAGTTTAACTTGTTTTTTGTCCCAGTTAAATCACACAGCTGTTAGAGTCACGCCTTTCTTCTCATTTTACACACCTGTGTATTTACAGGTGAACAGGCGGACCTCATCTTTGTGTTTTTTGACCCGATGGGACAGGCGTTGTGCAAGCGTACGTTGAACATCGTTGAGAAGCTGAGTGAGAAATGTGGAGACAAACTGCGATTTTACCTGAGCAAAGCTGATGAGGCTGGACGAGAAACAGACAGGCAGGTGTGTATGAGTGTGTGTGTCCTTAAAGTCAATATGAATGTTTAAAACATTTTACCCCAGTAAACTGATATATTTCTGTCTGGAACCAAATGCATAATGGAACTTACAAATTTAATATGGTGATTTCTAGTTTCACTTCAATATGTAATCCTGATCTTTATGCCATAATAGTTCGTTCTCTGACAGGAAGCCAAACAGGTGCTGTTACAAATCCAATCCTCCGGGAGTTTGTCTGTCACTTTTAACCTATTTAGCATTAGCCCATCTTAAGGTCAAATGTCTCAGTCAGTGTTGGTCTTGATTTTGTTCCCACAGCGAGTGATGATGCAGATCGTCCAAGAACTGTGCAGGAGACCTGGACTCAACAAATGTGGCTTTGAAATGCCCACAATATACATCCCCAACCCTCAAAAAGTAAGAAATGATGATTTGCTGTAACAGATTGCTGTGCTGGTTGAATGTCCATGGTTTCCCTCCAGGAAGTGACATGAGTAATGGAAGCCTTGTCATGCTGCACTGCTGTGTCAGAGGAAATGGACTTATGTCTCTCTGCAGCATTTACATTAATTAGTTCTGTCTGTTAGCAGAGACACTTAAAGAGAGTGAGACGCTTCTCTTAAAGCCCAACTTAAAGGGATAGTTCAATCAAAAATGAAAATTCTGTTATTAATTTTTTTTACCTTCATGTCGTTTCAAATCTGTAAGACCTGCGTTCATTTTCAGAACACAAATTTGGATATCTTTGATTAAATTTGAGAGCTTTCTGACAGCAACACAACTGAAACGGTCAAGGCCCAGAGAGGTCCTAAGGACATCGTTAAGATAGTCCATGTGACATCAGGGGTTCAACAGTAATGTTATGAAGCTAACGACTTGTGTATTTGTGTGTGCAGCCCAGCAGATGCGTCAACCAGATTGATGAGGTTTGTGAAACCATAGAGAAGAGCATAAACCAGGCAGTGCAGAAAACACTTGACCAGCTGGAGAAAGACTGTAACCTGATCCTCTCTACCATCAACCATACACTGGAACAGGACCGGTATACATCCATCTATACACACTGTATCACATCATCTGCTCTGTATCATGACTGTAGAGCTCATATAGTTGAGGTCAAAAGTTTACATACACCTTGCAGAATCTGCAAAATGTTAATTATTGTACCAAAATAAGAGGGATCACACAAAATGCATGTTATTTTGTATTTAGTACTGACCTGAATAAGATATTTCACATTCACATTTACATATATAGTCAAGAAGAGAAAATAGTAGTTGAATTTATTAAAATGACCCTGTTCAAAAGTTTACATACACTTTATTCTGTGTTCTGAATGATCCACAGCTGTTTTTTTGTTTAGTCATCTTTGTTCATGAGTCCCTTGTTCATCCTGAACAGTTAAACTGCCTGCTGTTCTTTAGGAAAAATCCTTCAGTTTCCACAAATTCTTTGGTTTTTCAGCATTTTTGTGTTTTTGAACACTTTCCAACAATGACTGTGTGATTTTGAGATCCATCTTTTTCACACTGAGTACAACTGAGGGACTCATATGCAGCTATTACAGAAGCTTCAAACACTCACTGATGATTCGGAAAGAAAAATTGTGCATTAAGAGCTGGGAGGAGAAAACTTTTTGAATTTGAAGATCAGGGTAAATTATACTTATTTTGTCTTGAGTCTTATTTTATACTTATACTTATACTTATTTTTGTCTTGTCTTGAGTCTCCCTAAGTTGTACTTAGTGTGAACAGATGAATCTCAAAATCATACAGTCATTGTTGGAAAGGGCTGAAATGCTGAAAAACCAAAGAATTTGCAGAACCTGAAGGATTTTGTTTGAAGAACAGCGGACAGTTTAACTGTTCAGGACAAACAAGGGACTCATGAACAACTATCACTAAACAAAAAAAAAACACAGTTGTGCATTATTCAGATAACAACACAGTATTAAGAATACAGTGTATGTAAACTTTTGAAAGGGGTAATTTTTTTTCTCTTGTGGACTACATGTAAACATTTTTTGTGAAATATTTTATTCAGATCAGTACTAAATAAAAAATAACATGCATTTTGTATTATTCCTATTATTTTGGTATAATAATTAACATTTTGCAGATTCTGCAAGGTGTATGTAAACTTACGACCTCAACTGTATATGTAATATTTTTCAATTTTGCATGTATTTGTCTTCCCTCAGGATGAACGTGAGAAGTAATAAAAGCAATCGTTTTAATTCTTTCCTGTGTGGAGTTCTGGGGATCTTCCTTCCATCGCTCTTCATACTCAGCTTCATCATCAGCACTTTCGCTCCAGAAGAATTGGACTCTCTTGTCGGAGAGGGATTGGCTAAAACACTCTATATTTCAACAGTATGTTCTTATTTTCATGTTTTCTGAAGATTAAGATTGGTTCCAATCACTGGTGAATCTGTGTTTTACTTTTTCTGTTTATCTGTGTGTGTTTATTAGGGAGTAGTCGTGTATCTGTGGGACTGGATTCCTGAAGACTGGCAGATAATGTTTGTGATCATCTTCAGTGCTGCGTGCTACTTTATGTTCTTTCTAGCCAAGTATTTTGCAGGGTGAGCAAAATTGTCTGTAAATGTTTCCTTTTGTTGTCACAAGGGGGCACCGTAACTCTGAAATTACATTTATTTATTTGACACTTTACCATTTGGCTATATATATAGCGTTTGGAATCGCTATTTGTTCAGCAGTGTACAGTGCAGTGTGTACTGTACACAGCATGCAAATTTTCTGTATAGAATAGCCAGATACTATGATTAAAAACAAATCAATATACAATAAAGCATAATGCATGGAAAAAAGTATATCCCACAATGCAATGCACTTGACTTCCAGTGCAACAAACTAACACTTTTTACATCATTTTCTCAACTTTCCCAACGCAAAAAAAAAAAAAAAAAAAAAATCTAATTTGTTACACAACACTCACAAAATTCAGCATGCATGCAATGAGGTCCAGTGACAAACATTATCATTTGCATTATGCTTACTATTTTACATACTGTTTTGAAAGGTCAAAGTAGTGTCACCAAACAGAACGGCAAAAATATTGACCTGCCTGCCATACGGCATCTTCTTCATATATATTGATGTATATTAATATGCTAACATCATATTCTAGATCCCATAAATCTCCCCAATACCTAAACATAACCACTATAAACAACTACCTTACTAACTATTAACAGCAAGCAGAAAATGTTTTATGAAGTACGCTCACTCAGGGACTTTACCGGAAAAGATTTCAGATTAAAAAAATATCTTATTTTGTGTTTATGTAATACTTGTATTATTCCAACTCAGTTTTTGCCATGAAAATAGCCTTAGATGTTGACAATGCAATAAAAATAAATAACTACTACAACACTACTACTACTTACTATCAATTAGCAGCAAATTAGGAGTTTAATGAGGGAAAACTCTTAAAATCTAATGTTTTACCATTAATATATATTAGCATATGTCAAGATATACAGTCTAACCAAAAGTTATTCAGACACCAGAATTATTGAATTTTTGGTTGATTGTAATCCATTACATTCTTTTCTATCAAAGTTATCTGACATTATCAGGATGGATTTGTTCTGACACAGTTTAACTCTGAGTTCTTGTCATATTTTATTACCTTTTTCTGAACTATAGTGAATAAACTGCGTTAATGTGAGAAATGTTGAAAGTGTCTGAATAAATTTCAGTTTGACTGTATTTGTACAATATATCGACATTTTAATCAAATATAATCACTGAATGCTAGCGTTCAATCTTTCAGTGTACTGTGCCACTTTAAGTAATTTGACTCTTGAGCTGATTTCTGTTTTTTTAATGGTCACTTCATCAGTTTAACAGCAGTTCTCTCAATGCTCTGATCTCCTTCAGCCAGGGCAGTAAGACGCTGACTAAGAGAGAGAAGAAAAAACTGGCTGAGTACAGCGATTACATCCAGGATGTTGTCAAATCCAAGAAGGTACGACATACGTTACCATTACTGTTGATGCCGTTTATGTAGTTTCCTGTTCAGTCCAAATTACAGTGGTTATATATAATGTACACTGCCCTCCAAAAGTTTGGAAACGCCTTATACCAGGCAATTGCCAGTTACCAGGCAATTATTATTGCTGGTCTTCAATGATAATGACTACTTGCTTTAATGTATTTGCACCAAAAAATAATACAGATTTATGCTAATATCGTCCAAAACCACACTTTGCCAGGGGTGTTTACAAACTTTTGAAGGGCAGTGTATATAATTACGGATCACTGTGAATGTTGTAAGTTATGTATTTTCCTAAAGACGTACATTTTTTAAAGAAAATAATACATATAATAAGCAAGGATGAATTTAATTGATCAAAAGTAAACTGAAAACATTAATAATGTTATGAAAGATTAATATTTTAAATGAATACTGTTTTTTGTGTTTTATTATTTACTGATAGGACCTTGAAAAAATGTGAAAAATTAAAAATTAAGCAGCAGAAGCCATTTCGGCGTTTATAATAATAATAATAATAATAATAAATATTTCTTGAGGACCAAATCAGATCATACTATGATATGATTTCTAAAGGATCATGTGACATTACATTTTGAAATGTAATAATATGTAACAAAATGACTGTTTTTACTATATTTTTGATCAAATAAATGCAGCCATGATGAGTTATTTCAAAAACTTTATAAAATCATACCCCA
>JAHKKF010492253.1:0-12374 GCA_019740295.1 Labeo calbasu
ACCAGATAACACTAACAAGGACTAAACCAAATCAGACAGATCGACGGGGGGAGACAATGGGAGAAACCAAGAAAACAAACAGACAGAACTGTAACAGTCCCAGCGACAATTCTTCCAGCATCCCTCCACCTCCCCATCTCCTCCTCTATTTCCATTATTCTCCCTCTACGTAGGACCACATTGAGGGTGTTGAACTCAGAGCACCATGCCAAGTTCATCAGTAAAGTCAGAGTGATTATTTTAGATAATGAACAACTCTTGACAGGTCGGCCCTTAGTACCTCTGTTGACAGTGAAGCCTAAAAGATGGAGATTTCTGCTAGTGAGCCCTAAAATAAGGTCTACGTATTGATTTTGGGCCGTGCTCAGTGGTGCACCACAGCCCAGTTATCACCCCTCAGGTGATGTGAAAATTCAGAGAAAGACCTTGGACTGTGGAGTTCTTGCAATACCCCTACGTTTTATGGGTCCATCTTACCAGGAGGGTAGGATTATTACTCAATGGGCCCATCAACCATGCCAAGACTACTGGCCTACTTCCAAATTAAAATAACAATACAGAAGAATAGGATGAGCATTTCTTTGCATATAGGTCCATGTAATTATTAATCATCCAGCCTTTTACTGTACTTGTGTACTCTGTTATAGAGTAAAAAGATATGAGAATAAAATGGTGAGTCAAGATTTTAATTCATTTTTAATTATTGTATAAATTAAATATTATTTAACATTATTATATTTTCATGAAATATTACAAAGTTTTCTTAGGAATAATGTGCAATAAATCTAGGGACTAGAATCACACGAGATTCAAATGCAGCATCATAGACTGTAAAGTTAAATGTGGGCGATCCTTTCTCAAGAACATCTGTATAGTTAAGAAATTACCCAACATAAAGTGTACTCATCCTTGCACAGTCCAGCAATATCTGAGAGCAATTGACAAGAAACATGACTGACAGATTTTGTTGAGCTGCAATATCATAAATGAAAGTCAACCACACAAATACTCAAACCATCAGGTATACATCAGGTATTAAAAAGTCCACTGATTTATTATTCTTTATAAACACGTCAGAGATAACAGCAGAATCTGGAACAATGGCCACTGAATTCCTCCATTTGCTACTTGAAGATACAAATATTTTTGGTCTTCCTCTTTAAGACAAAAGAGAGAAGATTAAATGAATCAAGGGCAAAGGTCCCAAGTGGAATACTAGTCACACCTCCAGATGTAAAAGACAAATGTTATAACCCCACACACCAATTTGGCAGACATTACATCAAAATTAATGGAGCTGTCAAGGCTATGTATAGCACTGTGGCAGAGCTATGATTTGGATTTAATCCGGGGGCCTAGTCTCATTAGCCTCCTTCTCTTCTTTGTCCCAGCAAAGTACAGGAAGACTGGCTTCTGCAGGTCATTTCGTTTTGGAAAGTGACAGTGGGCCCCTCACATGTCTTTCTCAACCTTTATGCCTGGATTGCTAGTCAGGAACATTCTAGGTGTGTCCCTCACCTCACATTTGACTGGAGGATTTAAGCCAGTAGAGACCCTGCAAATGATTGCTACAGGCGATAATGGTCCGAATGATGTAAGCCACTTTAGCATAGTCATTTCCACTATTCTAAGTTTTCTAAATGTAAGCACAATCTATCTTTTGGCTGATGGACCATAATTACTTGTGGAATTTCTAAAGGCTCAGACACACCTTGGCATATATAACCTTTAACTTCCCCAATGCTATTTTTTTGTATCATTTCTGTAAGATCTTTTAAAAGGATATCTGCACCACTTTGTCTTATAGTCAACATTAAATAAAAATTGTGTGATTCATACGTGTATGTTATTCCAAACATATTTCGTATTATAATATTTTATAAAAATGTAATTACTACTTCACTAGGATAAAGTTTTTTTTTTTTTTTTCTTCAGGGAATTTTCTATGATTTCTAGATTAGGAAAGTAAAATAAGTTATAAGTGATATTTTCCTCTGACTTTATAGATGCAACCAATCAAAATTCAAAATTCAGTTTAGTTAGTAACGAGAAAACAGCTCAAATAATCATAAGCCTCTCTACATCAGTTTTGCCATTTTGGCCGCAACGCATTACTTTTGATTTCATCATGGATACCGCCAGTATTGATTGTCCTCCATCTGTTTTTCCACCTGGTTTTTATCTGTGCCAAGCTCTAAATGCAAAAAAAAAAAAAAAAAAAAAAAAAAAAGTTCAAAAGTTCTCTTGCAAATAGTATAAATTTGCATTTTTGTTTTTACTACTGTCTTTTCAATTAAAGGCAAAAAAGTCAATTAAGCATAATAGTAAAAAATCCCATTAATGATGATGATGATAATAATAATAATAATAAAGGCAAAATTAATATAAAGGATTGTTTGCAGTCTATTTTACATATGTAATATGACAGAGGATATTCATTAAGGAAAATGTTTTAAATATGGTAAGGCTTACAAAATGTAGTGGTAACAATACAGCATACACTGTTCTAGAAGAAGCCGCTCTCCCTCTGCCCTACCGCCTAGGTTGTAAAATTACCTATTTACATAGTAACTAAGTTTCAAAGTGAAAAACAGCTAAACATGCACTCAGTGTGATGTGTAATCAGCAAAGTGGTCTGTAAGACTACCTTCACAGTTTCGTCCACACAGCTGCAGGACAAAATAAAAGCGAAGTGATATTATGGGTGGGAGCTGAAACATGGACATTACTGGATAGTGGTTCTGTGCGGGCAGCTTGCTCTTGTCTGTATTGCTCTGGTCTCCTGGAAGAAATGAAATTAGTTTCCATGGTGACAATCTTCTTGTCTTGGCAATGGAATTCTCTTACACAGAGGACTCTGCTTCTATGTACCATTCTGTATGCCATCTAGGTGGCATTCATATTACATATTACTGAGAGTCATCTTAATAAATCAACAGCTCATGAAAAGAATAAGAAATACAAGTTTGACATGCAGTTGTGGCAATGTTTTGCCATGATAATGTGTCTGCTGCAATGAATTTGACTGTCAGAGCTGTAAAGATTCCACACACTTGCTAAAAAATGTAAAATTCTGATTACATATGAGAATTGCTGTTTGTAACAGCACACTGTTAATGCTGACTTGTCATTAAGATTTAGTTAGCTGATAATAGTATATCACAATATTTTTCTGACATTTTATGCTATAATATTCATTCTGCATTTATTCTCTCACTTTATATATATTTTCCCTGAAAGACAGAATAAAGCACAGTTAAAAAGTACATTAAAATCATGGTTATTTACAATGTTGCTTAATTTCATATCATCAGTGAAATCATCCAAAATGTATTGTACATATTTTAATTATATATATATTTAATATATATATATGATCCATAAGTAGATTGCTGAAACTAGCACATTATAACCACACGTTTTCACTGTTTATAGCTTACTTCTACTGTAAACATGAGTCTCATTTGGCTCATCAGCTATATCACTACACTAATCTTATTTTTTTCAAATCTTAAATATATCTTCAAGCACTGAAGATGGGCCTAAGCCACCGGTGCCACCGCCACCCCAGTGTTATCAGGAAAATGATACACAGCACATGCATTTTAACCTCTGGCAGTCTGATTGTTGAATCACAGCAATGAAGGTATGACTATGTGGGGGCAGCCGTGGCCTAATGGTTAGGGAGTTGGGCTTGTAACTGAATGGTTGTAAGTTTAAGTCCCAGGTCTGGCAGGGATTGAAGGTGGGGGGAGTGAATAACCAGCGCTCTTTCCACCCTTAATACCACGACTGAGGACTGAAGTCCCTTGAGTAAGGCACCGATCCCCCAACTGCTCCCCGGGCGCCGCGGCGATAGCAATATGGCTGCCCACTGCTCTGTGTGTGTGTTCACGGTGTGTGTGTGCGTGTTTGTTCACTACTGTGTGCACTTGGATGGGTTAAATGCAGAGCACAAATTCTGAGTATGGGTCACCATACTTGGCCACACGTCACGTCCTTTTCTTTCCTATAGAACTCTAGAACAAACTTTTTACAGTGGCGTACCCCTGGGGCATTTAACATTAACATTAATTTAACATAACATTAACCCCCACTTCGACCGCAGTCACACGTTTTCTATTAAGGGATATTTTGCCCCCCTCATTAAGTCACCGTCTTAATGAGCAAGGCGTCCTGTCTTTCATTCATTCATTCAGTAAGGAAGTGGCTGTAGTTATGAATGGGTTATTATCTGACTTTCCGAATCGTTAAAGCTGCAGATTCCTTCACTAACACCACTGTTGCTTGGAGATGCACACCAGTTCTGTTGTGGATTTCGTTGGAACTATTGTTTTGTTGTAAAATATAAACAAACAATATTGACAATATTGTGTTTAAAATATAGGCTACATTTAAAATGTAAAATGTTCACTTAATAATACCTTTTTGTTGAACTGTTATATAAAATTAACATTTGCAATCGTTTGGGTAATCAGAGAAAATTGCGTTCTTCCTCGTATTTTAAACATGAAAAACAATAACTTGCACAGGGCATGTTTCTGTATCGAAGAGAGTTTCTTAAATCGATCTCTAATTGCAGCCTGTGTCAATATTTGATCTTCATGCCATTAAGTGCTACAGATATACTTTAAAGATACAATGAACAGCAGCACGATTTGCTAAAGCAGCATACGTAAGTTACTTTGCGGGCATCCTATCATATGCACACTGTTGGTGTGGATGCAGTCAGTTTTGACCGCAAAAGATGAGGTAATCTGATATAATTTGACCGTTTACTGTACTACAATACTACAATTGTACTACAATTTTCCTGTTTTATACTAAAAGCGGTATTTTGCTTGTCAGAAATACATGCTCTGTTTTAGTGTTACTTTAAATTAGGGTAGAATTAAATGAATGCCAAAGCTCAGCATTTTGTTTGCGTACCCCCTTTGTCACCTCCCACGTACCCCCAGGGGAATGCGTACCCCAGTTTGAGAACCACTGCTCTAGAATATCAAGATGATGAAACAGATGCAAACACAAAGAGGGTAGTATATTTTTAAATATTTTAATTATCTAATATATATATATTAATGATTTTAATGATCTATAAGCATTTGTAAAATATCTATATAAAACTATATTGCCAGTGCAATACATATTAACTAATTATATGCATATATTTGTTATTCTAATGGATGGAAACAGATAGAAAAAAGATAGGGCTTAATATATTTCTTATCCTATCCATCTAGTGGACATCTAGTATTACAGCCTTCATCTATCAGCTGAAATGTCTTTTTCATTTTTTTAATTTGCTGTTAGCCCCCAGAACATCAGAAATTCATGAAACAAATGCTTGGATATCAAAAGTTATAAGCAAATATCTCCATTTTTGACATGTCATGACACATAGGTGGCGATCAATGTCAACATTTTTAAGTTCGCAACACAATAACTTTTGAATTTGAATTTGAAGAAGAAGAAGAAGAAGAAGAAGAAGAAGACTAATGCATACAAACCTTTGGTGCTTGGCCCCTAATAATAATAATCCTTAAAAAACCAATAGCCCATAGGGATCTAATCATAGGGTCCCTAATTATTAAACATTAGGGTAAACACATCTATTAAGCTCACCAAAATCTACACTGAGACATTTTTATTGATAAGATATTGGTTTCAGTACAAAAAGTTATGTTACAAATATTAATCTCTCACACAAAAATATTTAATTTTATTTTAAATGACAAAAGCATTTCAATTAAGATATACATCATTAAATGCAGAAAGTCTGGCTGTGCTTAATGGGTACATGCTTAATAGTACCCTTTAAGCACACCCCGTTCCCATTAAGCTCACATCATGTTTTATTAAAAATTCAGATCCATTCAGAATGACCAATTCTTATTTTAAACGACCTTTTTAAAGAATAATTGAAAAATGTTTTTATTTGAAGTTACAAAGTCAATCAAAAAACAAAACAAAACAAAACAAAACAAAACAAAAAAGTTCAAGTTAATACATATTTTAATATGAACAACTATTATTAACAATATTTATGAAATTATACTTTTTCTTACTGATGTCACACTGAAGCTGTGTGATTTTCATAGTAGTGCACCCTTTAAGCTCACTTTAAAAAACATGGTCTTTAAAAATAACAGCAGTCTAAAACCACATACCACCAATAAACTGTAAATTTATAATATCATGGATTGTACAAGCCAGTAATGCCTGTGAAGTTACATACTGGTGTAGCACACAATTTTATACAGCCAGTCAGCTAACTGTGTTGCTAGAACTATCTTTTGGATCTAACTGTAATTATTTCCCACATCCAATTTCCAGGTAAAAATATGCAAAAGTATAAACATTAATCTCTTAATTTTGCAGTTAGCAGTGAAGCTTACCCAAAATAAAGGCTTACACATCTAAAAAAAAAAATGCACATTTAAAAGGCTCCTCTTTTGGTGAAAGTTTTCAGACAGCTTTCAAAATGGCCACCAGACTGTGTGAACACATGGAGACCCATAGTTCAGTGTGCAATGGTCTGATTTACTTGAAATTACAGGAGGTATGTAGTAACAAACACATAAATCGGTTAAGACATCAAAAAGGATTATACATTATTTTATCTTTTTATAATCTGAGCTTAATAGGTACATTTACCCTATACTTAATGAGCTAATTATCAATTTGCATTCATTGGTCATTGACGTTATCAAACATCTTATCTATGTATTTGTTCTGTTTATATCACACAGATTCTCTTATCAAGAGCATTTAGTATATGCATTTTTGCCATCATTGGGGCATGCCTCAGATGTGATCATTTTCTTTCATCAGTTTTTCACACTCTTAAAAATTAAAGATCCATTCCCCTCATAAAACGACCTGGAACTGTACTGCTTTTAATACTCAGTCAAAATAAACAATTTTTGTTCCTGGTTTTATTGTACTGTTTTATACTGATGATCTGATCTAATAAGATGCTCAGTCAATAACAGATTGTGAACAGAGAGGTGTGCAGAGATTGACCAGCTAGTATTTAGGGCTCTGTCTGTTGTTGACACCTCTTCTCTGCTGACACCACTTCTCATTTGTCACGGTCATGCTTTAGCTTCCATCAACACAGCAACGTTTGCTCGCAAGCTCTTGCTGAGTTTTATAATGAGGACCAAGAGCCCTGCTTTTATGGGATAGCTGGTAACTGTTGCAGTCCAACATCTCCCGGCAAAGCCTCAGAAGCTCAGCACTGTTGATCGTTTCCTCTCGAGAGAGCGTGTGCAGAGTACATGGCTGCTCAATGTGCAGTTCTTTGGATTAACTCCAGGATTATAATTAACACAGCCTCCGAATCACCTGTGGTAGGGCCACCTGTGTCAGATGAATCTGAATATACATCTCTGTGCATGCATGTCATTTGTGCCATATGTGGACTCAAAGATAATCACCATGGCTGTTTATTAAATCCCTACATGTCACAGGACTATAATGTATTACTTAATGTATTTTATAAAGCTAAATTCTAGCAATGGTTGAAATAGTTTTGTTGTGCCTTACTGTATGTCTTGGCATAATAATTTTTTTAGGTTTCAGACTAATTTACTTCTAGAACTGTTCTGTCTCAAAAAAAAAACAAAACAAAAAAAAAAAACTTTACAACTGAACAAAATTCGTTGAGAAGCCATTCAGGAATTTTAGTGGAAAAGTGTGCCCTTTTTTTTTTTTTTTTCATTTAGTGAGGCATGATATGTCTTATACTTTCCAGCACAAATATTAATGCCAAATTTACTTTATTTTATGAAACCGTAATGCTTTCCCAGCTTTAGCAGTGTGCTGTTATTAAGTGGTACAAAGCAACCTGTCTTAATCTGAAGAATGCTTGTTCAGTGTAGATTAAAAAAATAAGTCATTGTCAGCCCTTGCTGATTTGTGGACAGCATGTGATGAGTAACACTGTTAGTCCAGGGAAGAACTGCTAAAACCAGTGTCGTGCACTAAGGTATCTCTATCTTAGGTATCTCTCTCTCTCTCTTTCTCTCTCTCTAAAAAAAAAGTTTGATTTGAAGTTTTAAGAGTAGGTTTAGAGTTGACAAAATGAACAAGACACTTAACTTATCTGCTGAGAATTAAGAGATTGTTATAAAAGATAGCATAAATTTAAATAAAATTTTCAAGACATGAAGAAACAAAGAGTTGTGAAAGTTTGAGAAATGTAAACTTGGTCATTTCAAAAGCTTTATATGTATTCTAAACCTTTTATTTATATGTATTATGTTTAATACAATTTTGCTTGATTTCATAGCAAAACCATCACAAATATATTGTAAGTACTTGATATAACGTCCAGGAGACAGTTTTCCTCTGTAATTCCTTGTAATTCTAAAAACGTATGGGACCTAGGCAAATTTTCAAGCCAAATTTTCTAAAGTTTGCATCCCTGTAAGATTGAGAAGGATTCCCACAAAACTATATTTTTTGCAATTTTTTTTTTTTTTTGAGATAAATTAAAACATTGGTATTTTATTTTATTGGTCCCTTTTGAACATTCTGTTGACAATAAGTAATGTTGCACCTACATATCAACTAACTTTCATTAGAGTATTAGTAGACTCTTTATTGTGATTTTCTCCCAACAGATATTCCACGACTATAAGTAACTTTGCAAGTACATGTCAATTTATTCTAACCCTACCAGTCTACTAATACTCTACTAACATAGTAGAGAGTTAGTAGACATGTAGATGCAATGTTACTTATAGTCAACAAAATGTGTTAAAGGGACCATCAAAATAAAGTGAAACCAAAACATTTTTTTAAATTATTATTTTCATAATTCACAATTTATACAGTACAGCAGCAAAAAACTGTGAGGAAAAAAAATAATGTTACATTTGTTTAGAGCATTTTCTATACATACACAAATAACTACAAGTCAAGCTACAATACCAAACAGGACCACACGGAGATGCCAACAAATTACTATACTAGTCGCCTTAACATGACAGTATATAAATATATACAGATCCATTCAGAATGACCAAGAGCAATATATAAAAAAAGCTAATAAAAAGATTATGAATTTGTTGAATGTGGTGATCTGAATGCAGCTCAACATGACCAAGGAAACGGTTCCTTTGTCAGAGTGAGTGTTGATGCCCGTATAAACACCACTGACCATCGCAAACTCCTATAAAAAGATGTGAGTGCCTATTATAAAACACTTGCCATTTCACTGGTTTTTGTGTGTCACGCATGCACATTTCTTCTTCTTTTGATATTAATGGCGTCTGAACACATTTGAGCGTCTTCTTTTCTTTTTAATAGTGGTTGGAAAATTTGTTGGAAGGTGAATACTGCCACACAGCATAACAGCTGATGTAAAAAAAGGATGAGGCTGAGGAGAGCCGATATGATCAGTTAAAAAAAATGTTTGATTGACCCTGATCCGGCCGCACTCCGGCCCCGATCTGGTCACATCCGTACATTTATTTGTACAAAATTTGTCTCAATGTTACTCTAAGACAGGGGTGCCCAACCCTCTTCCTGGAAATCGACCTTCCTGCAGAGTTTAGTTTCAACTCTAATCAAACACACCTGTCTGTAATTATCAAGTGCGCCTTCAGATCCTAATTAGCTGGTTCAGGTGTGTTTGGTCAGGGTTAGAGCTGAACTCTGCAGAAAAGTCAGTTTCCAGGACCAGGGTTGAGCACCCCTGCTCTAAGAAATACCAATTTTAAACTGAAACATATATCCTGAAATCTTTAAATTGATTAATAATGTGATTAATTGTTTATAAAGCAATTGTTCACTGTATATGAACTCAAGTCAAGTTCGTCCAACTTTAAAAAAAAAAAAAGAAGAAAAAAGAAAACACCTAAATTGTAAAGCAAAGGACACAGAGAATCACTGAAGTCATTACTTTTCATTTTTATTATTGCTTTTAGTTATGTTTTTAAATTTAGACTGTGTTTATGTGTTATTATTCTATTAATTTTGACAGCCCTAAATTCTACACAAAACACATTTTCTACACACATGTTGGAGTCTGCCACATTTCTCTGCCCCCTTTGGAACGACAGGATATAATCAGCCCTGATCATCGGCTATTTTTTAGGTCGAGCAATGGCTGATAGCGCATATAATTGCTTTTAATGCCTGCTACTGATTATTGGGCAATACAGTGGTCCATCCCTAACTTCAGTGTATTGGCTGTTACAATAAGGAATGTAATTACCAGACTTTGAATAATAGAATAAAGGAATTAATTCAGGTATCACCCCATTCACTGGAAAACATTCTGTCATCATTTGAAACTGTTGCACATGGGAGTGACAATCAACACCTGAAAAAAAGCTAGAATAAAGGAAAACGAATGTCAAGATGGCACGCACAGATTTCCTATAAAGGCCATTTAGTGCTTTGTTCAGAGTCACAGTACAGAAAGAGAATCATCAACTTTTAATTTTTCTTGGGAAAGTCATGCTGAACAAATGCTGATATTGTTCAACCTACAGTTTGTGTTATATACACATACATACATAAAAACACATGCAGTTTATGGCATTTCAAATTATGGCTAGATGTATGTCAAGAAGATTCTTTGAATGCATCTACTGATGTACATGACCTTATTAGTTGCCCTGGAGAGAATCTCATGAACATTGTCTCACAAAACATTGCATAAGTGCAAACATTGCCTACCTGTCTCTGAAAAAAAATGGCAACCTACTACCTTTTATTCAAAGAGTATATATGGGTAGTTGACAAACAGGCAGTAAAGACAATTTTTAAAGATGAAATGCATATATTTATGTAGTGTGAAGTCCAATCTTTGAGGAAATGTAAAGGGTCACTAACTTTGTTCCATCCATCTGACGTATTTCTTTAAAATTAGCATTTCTTTCTGGCTACTTTGTATAGGTTTCTATGTAAGTACTGGTACTTCTGATTTCCTAAACTGTACCAGAGATTTATCTTCATTGTTTGACACTCATTTTCATATAGTGTTACTGATTTAATATAAAATTATAATTAACATCATTCCTGTATGTATATGTGTGTATATATATATATATATATATATATACAGAATTTTGATACAAACAATATCAACATGTTTTTTAAACAACACAAAATAACTTTCATCATGCTGCATGTGTGACACAGTTAAATATGATTGATATTCAAACTATATTAATTAAGATGTCAATTTTTAACTATATGGCTACTCGCTACTCTTTTAAGGCATCATTTTGATTCTGTTTACTTTCTGCATTGTTCTTTTAGGATCTCCTCTCTTCTGGTGGATCCCTGTTAATTTTCTGCCCATATTTCCATGTCTTCTCTCTTCCACTGATTTCTCTCCCTCAATTCTTTCTGTTTCAAAAACAAAGTAACACATTTATATTTCATACAAAAACATCAGAAAATAGTTTAATTGATGTAATTATTGCATTTAAGAACCCTGAAAATGATCAAAAAATAATAAAAAGGAGTTAAACAAATCTTATTTATTTAAAATGCTTCTTAAAGACACCTTGTCCTCTGACATTTTCTGTCACACCAAAGGATTTTTCAGCCTTTTGTGTCAATTAATTACCTTGATATTCAGAGCTAACCTGTCATTAGCTGTTAGCAAGACACATTTGCATAATTTTCCATGATTATGTAGTTTAACATACAGTTTAAAAAAATATCATGTAGGGGTGTCACACCAAAGGACAACAAAACGTAACACTTTTGTGGTGGTTCCAAAAAAGTTAAATATTTGAACAATTCTGAGAGATAAATTGACCAAGTGCACATGCCATGGGCTTGACAGGGTGATTCAGTATATGATTATGAATGGGGTCCCTTAACTAATTAAAAGTTTTCTCTGTAATTGGCCAATTTAAAATCAGGATATGGTGTCATACCAGAGGACGTAGTTTTCAGAGACAAAATGTATCAAGTTCCTATAAGCTTTCAGAAATATATGGATGAAAAAAAAAAGATTTACTAAAATAGACACTTGTACGGTCACACCATAGGACAATTTTTAGATTTGGCTAAAAAATGTAAAAAAAAAAAAAAAAAAAAAAAAAGAATAACACTGCAGCTTTTATAACAACAGGTCCATGTAGGACAAAGAAATGTTCAACGATTTGCTGCATTTTAAATAATTGCATTCTGCAAGTGAATCAGAGAGGCACAAAATTCACTGACTTTTTACATTAACTGTTCCCTCCTAGTGGAATGACCTGCCCAACTCAATCTGAGTCCTTAGCCATTTTCAAGAAACGGCTAAAAAAACATCTCTTCCATCTTTATTTGACCCTCTAACTCTAGCACTCTGTAGTATATATATACACGTGTGTGTGTTTGTGACCCTGGACCACAAATCT
>JAHKKF010492255.1:0-24346 GCA_019740295.1 Labeo calbasu
TTTTGCAGAGCTGATTTTGGCAAAGTAAAAAAGGTGTTTTTTACACTACCATTGAGAAATTTTAACCAAAGCATGTTATAGACTTTTCATTCAGACCCTAAAGAATAATTTCAACTTGTGGAAAATGGGCGTCCGATGACCCCTTTAAGTAAGTCATGTCGAAAACAAATATTCTCTGATAAAGTAATCCGTATGATACCAACGCAAGCTCCAGTTTTTCCTGTCTAAACTCATCTCCAATGTAGTCACGCCAACGAGCGGCTCTGCTTTTCAAATTTTAAACATCCATGTGAGACGTGCGGACATGTAGGTAAACACCCATATCCGTAAACAAATGTGAACATTTAATTTTTTTCATTTCTGGAAAAAGACGCGCTGAGAGGAATAAGCCAGAATTGACCTCAGAAGAAAAATGCAATGCAAAAATTATAGTAACGCCACATTTTATTGTCAGTAACGGTAACAGCGCGGTAACGGGGGAAACATTAATTAGTTTGATTACTCATTACTAAAAGAAGTAATGCCGTTAGTAACAGCATTTATTTGTAACGCCATTATTCCCATCACTGGTTGTAACATGTAACATCATGATATCCACGAGGGTGAGATGCAACATTATGCAACAATAATTATGACAAAAAACACTGACTTTTCAACATAATTGGTGTGTGTTTGTTACATTAACATCATGATAATAAAACTGAATAATGTGCATGTGTGTGTGTTTTAGCATATTTGTTAATGTCAGACATTGCCATAATAAACCTAAGCATACCGAAATTCAAAGAAAACATAAATAAAACAAAAAATTGTTATAACGTTTCATTGATGTTACAACTAACCCAGAGTCTTGTAGCCATGGACTAGCTCATCTTACAGCTAACAGCCAAAACTTTAGCACTAACAACTTGCATGAAAAATATCTACACAGACACACAATACACAATTTAACTTTTTTTGAACCTCAAAATTAGATTTCTCCTCTAAAGTCTGCCACAGGGCTCTACTTCTTCACACGTACAATAAGGACTAAACTGAGAATGTATGAAGTGAATTAGGTGATTTGTAATTTGTTCCTTATCTGAGAAACTGGTAGTGTTAAAACTGACAACCAACCACGTGTTACAACCATCCCTGGTCTCCCCCTATATATTTCTTAGGACAATAGAGTGCTGAAGGGATGACGCATTTTTATAGGCTAAACCTCAAAAACAGGTTCGCATTTTAGCACTCCAGGTTTCATCATCTTGAAGTCAGTGGGTTTTTGAATGGGTTTTTGGTTAAATGCCTGAAATAAGGTTTGTGGTTTAACACAAGCTCTGGATATTTTTTAACGTTTTATTCTGCTCTACAACATAAAATACATCCGTAACACCCCCTTGAGATTTTTTAAAGCTTCACTTGTCTTGAAAATGGCAGTTGTTAACAACTGGCTAAATGGGGCTACAGAGTTTGCTGGGGAAATTAAACGCCATTACGCCAAACAGAAAAACTCATGTACTCACTAAGTCAGCTTTTACAGTCTCCTTGTGCTTATAATTGCGCTCTTGCAAAGTATTCCAACTCAAAATTTCAGGGAAGATGTCTTTAAATAAAGAAAGATGTCATCATACGACAGCCGTGCAGTCTGTTTATAGCCTACATTTAGCTTTTGGTTATTTTATTGAGTTGTTTTCACTTGTGAAGATGATCACGATGAACAAAACGTGTAAGAATCATCATCTTTTTTGGTCACAAAGCTTATTCTCTGCAATAATCCAAACGTTAATGGAAAAAACCTATTGGATTTCTGTCAAGGGAACCAAAGTAATGCTATCCTCGGACAAATATACGTCATTACTGCAGCGCTCTATTATGGTGGAAACATTAAAATGCTTTAAGTCTATACAGACAACAATTTTCAAAAATAAACCCACCTTCAGAAATGTTCACTGGTGTAAAAAGTGACAACCAGTTTTGTTATAAAAACATTCCCAACCAGCCCTTCTGCTGCTGAACGTTGCACACACATTTATCCAGCATACAGTCCTTCTTCTAGGCTACTGGCAGTATCTAGGCCACAGGCTCCATCATATCTGTCCTTAGCTGACAGTGGCAGTTAAATTTGTGTTATGTGAAAGCCTCTCCCAGGCCTTTTTCATTCACCAGTTAACAGCACTCCTACCCCGGGGTGTGTGACGCGTGTGTGCGCGCATGCGTGCGCGTGAGTGATGGACGCATTTCTGCTCCCTTTCACTATCTGTTCACGTCCAGCGCTGTGATTTTGGGAATTGTGCCCTGTCACTTCACACAGCCACCAGGCTATTTTGCTTCCAGAGGAAAAAATCTTCCTAAAGATAATATGACACATGCAAGATGGAAACGGTTTTCTTCTCATTTTGTCTACAGCGGTAATTGAATGTATGACTAAAGGGGGCTCCATCCCACATGTGCTCCTGATAAAAAGCTACTGTCGACATATATAAACACAAGTATTTGTAATGAGCTGTGATTTGGGAGAGCTGGTCTTTCCTCTAGGAGCACTATCACCTCTCCAACTTGTGAACAGACTGCATTTCCACATTCTGATTGTCTTGAGCATTTGATCCACAGGATCATCATCTAGAAGGTTTTAAATCTACCACTTTCTTTGTAAAAATAGATAATCTACATTGTTCAAAACAGTCTATTAATAAAGACAGTATATATAAAAACAGCGTATACTCTATTAATTAGTCTAACATACAGTAGAAAGATATTAGACTATATATAGCAAAATGACACTATTTTACAGTAAATATAAGGCAGTGTTATACCATTTGTAATTTTTCACTGTACATAGTACGGTAATGTACAGTTAACAAATTAACAAGTTTGTACTTCAGCATTCTAATTCTAAGCCCCTCTGAATGGCGCGTTTTCAGCGCTGAGTAATCTAAGCACCACTGATTGGCCAATGCAATCCTAAATTCAACAGAAACGCGTTTGATTGGTTGCAAGGCTCAATTCTGTACAAAAGACCGCGTAAAAGCAATCTGATGCAGTGTGAGCAAATCTAAATATAAATATAGCCGAAAAGCAGTGATTACTGGGGTTCAAGTGCTTTAAAGCATTTAAGCACATATAAAAAAAGACATTATGTAGCAAGTATGTGAAGAGACTGTGAAGACTGTGACGTTTTGAGTTTTCCTTTAGGCTTTATAGGATTTTGGGTAAATTTGGACAGGCCTCTTTTCTAAACGACCCCTTTATAGCTTCCCAAAGGGTAAATTTAAACATTTTTTTTAAATGATCGGCCTAGAAAGTCCAGAGAATTGTACTGCAGGGTTTTTTTTTTTCTCGGATTGAGCGAAAAACCTAGGACTAGTTCACAAAAGTAGTTTTTTTATATCTTCTCAATCATTTAACAAACAATTTGATTGAAGCAGTGGTTCTGGAGGCAAAGTTGTCTAGAATGAAGAGTTCTATCATATGATACAAATATTGAGCATATGTGCGAAAAAACGCACAACGTGCAATCGTTTACGCCCTTGTTTACGGTCATGTTTTTTGAGATACGCAAATTTCCTTGTAGATACTTGTGGCACTTCGGACCAAGACACACATTTTCATGTTTATAGGACAAACAGTTGTGCAGTTATAGCCATTTTAATGTTTTTCTTGTAGCACCACCAAGTGGGCATTTTTTTCCCCTATGACCTCAGATGGAGCTCTTACATAAGTGTTATGAGTTTGGAGGAGATATCTCATGCTGTTCAGAAGCTATAGGCATTTTACTAAAAGTGGCCCTGCCCCTTTTGAACGTTTTGGCGTCCCTTTGTGACGGTGAGTCGAAAGTTTCAGTTTCACTTTTTTGATAATTATTGCTAATGACTCTCCAGAGTTTTTCCCTCTGTTTGGGGTAAGCCTTGGTCACGTTGTAGGCGGTGTGAGTACTACCATCCCTCCAAGTTTCAAGTCTCTACAACTTACGGTTTGGTCTGCACAATCAGTTTTAGGTGGAGATCGCTGATCAGTGACCATTCTAACAATTACAACACAGTTTCAGCGATACGCGCTTGAACCCCTAATTCCGCGAATTGACACTTTTCATTTATTTTCAGATTCATTATAATCGTGACAGCTGTAATATCTTGTTTAATTGTGCAGGAGCATTTTTTGCTCCTTTGTCTTGAATCAATGGGGATTTTTTGTTAATTTTGGTGGCATTTTTGCCACAAGCCCTTGTTAATTTTCAACCCTGCTGGATATTTAGCTGGAAACAATGGTTTGATTGAAAATGGTCTTGATTAATTTATTACAAACATGCAACTTTTCACTTCACAAGATGTCAACTGATAGACTGGATTTGTGTGGATTAATTGTGGATTATTGTGCTGTTTTTATCAGCTGTTCGGAATTTTCAGCAAATTTTTATTTTTGGGTGAAATATTCCTTTAACACCATGTCATTTAATGATATATATTGCTTGTAAGGTACAAAATACTGTATTCCGGCTCCCGTATGTCATCCTGTAATATCGTCTACAAGTACTGACTATTTACAGACATAATTTAGAACATACATTTCTGCTAATGGATGTTCAGTTCACCTGCTAAGCAAACACAGCTTTGCTTACTGAAAAAAATTATTTCCGCAAGTAGAAAAAGCCAATCAGATTAGAGCAGATCAATAAAGTACTTTCCACTTTTGTGTGAAAATGCATCAGATGGTCAGTGAAGGCACTGTGGGCAGTCCGTGGGCATGTCTTCTCAGACACAAACTATCTATGAATAGGTCTTTCAGTAGGCAGAGAGAGAGAGAAAGTCAGATCGTTAGACTTCTTTTCTCTTGCTTGTTCAACCATATCAAATTGTCTAACATGAGAGGAGGAGCACACGCTATCTTTAACCATATTCAACAATATCTGCCATTTCTCCATTTTTCTATCTCTGCTCTTCCCAACTGCACAAGCAGACAGAAACTGATGCTTGCATATCCCTTTCAGACAAGCCTGCATACAGTCTGCATTATCTTGTTGGCTTTCTAGGGCTTAATGCGACAGAGTAGCTTTACTGAACTCTAGATCAACCTGATTATGTCACTTTTGTGAGATTATGTGCGATTAGTCACTAACAGTATCATCAGATGATGTTAAAGTAACAGTTCAAAACGAAAACATCTTTTATGTTCCGAAGCAAGAAAATCATACAGGTATAAAACAGCATGAGGGTGAACAAGTAATGACAAGAGTTTTCATTTTTGGATGAACTATTCCTTTAAGCACGCACAAAATAAACACAAGAAGAATGCAAGCTCTCTTTCATATAAGAGAAATCTGGCTAATTTATTTGATAGATGATACTACAGAGATTTAGAGTAATTCTTTGTTCTGCAGAAGAGAGATGCAGCAGAGTGAAAGAAGTTACTGGTATAATTTGAAAACTGTTCGAATAAAAATCGATAAAACAAGGGCAGGGACCCATGTGGCTCAGCTGAGCATGAGTTCTGCGCTGTGTTTGGAGAGAGAGGGGCGAGAGACGAGAGAGACGTGGGTGGTCACATTGCTCTGTAATTACTCCCTCTGGAGCTGCAGGTGAAGAGAGATGACCTTTCCACAAGCTAAAAGCACAGCGCGCACAAATCACCTGACAACTCGTGCAGGAGTCTGGGCTATCACGTGAAATATCCGACAATAAACAGATGACATCAACATACTCATCCTGTAGAACAATATGTGTTTGTTTTTGAGAAGAATGTTTGCACTATTCAATACTCAACATCTCATCACAGAATATATATTCAAAAATATATAAGAAAATTCTATTCATACATGTTATTACCTGAATACATCTCTTCAGTGATAATTATGCTTTTATTTTTTATATTAAAATTAAATTTCATATTTACTAAGGGTATAACAAAAAATGTCTGATAGATACACGCACTAAGTTCTGTCATGAAACTCTAGATGGTGCAGGCTAATGGATTTAGCCTGCTTTAAATTTAAATAGTTGGTTATTATTCGGCAGAGCAGTTTGCAGCACCCTGAAACCCTCCACCTCCCCAGCTCCACCTGTATAGATATGCTAAGGGTTATAATATATGCTACTTGTGCAGCAGCAGTATGTTTTAAATCACCACACCTTATCAACATATAAATGAACAGTAGCAAGTTCCTGTACTTGCTTTGCTTTGCAGCAGCAATTATCTGCAACAACAACAATAACCAGCAGCAATTCAGCAGTGTAGCAGCTCTATTTCGCCCACAACAAATACATTAACATTGTCATTTTTAGTAAAGGAAAAAAATGAACAAAACTGCTTCATTGCTTATTAACATTCCAAAAATATTTGAAGTCATGTGGTGCGACCAACAAGGCCATATGGTCCAATGAACAAACAAACAGGAAATTATTTGAAAGAGGAACCCTGCAGACCCTTCTGACTGTTTGTCAGGGTCAATTAGTCTCTTAAAATAGCAGATCATTAAAACTTTTCATCACTAGGCAAGATTAATTCAGGCTGTAAAATGCCAAGTGGTGTGACCCTTAAAAACGTAACAATGTTTACGAAACAATAAAATAATAAAAGCCTTTTTTTAAATTAATTTTTAAGATGTGTATACTTACATGTACTCACGCCGTATAGAAAATACCCCATAACATATTACTTGATAGTCAAACCATTATGATATTTTTAGTGTTTATTAACACTTTCAATAGTTCGGTCTCAGTTCTTTTGGTGCAAAAGAAAAAACAAAACAAACAAAGAAAATATATTGGTAACACTTTATTTAAAGCCTTCATGTATAATGCATTATAAATGGTTATTAAAGGGTATTAAACATTGTAATTATTCATAATGTGCATTGTAATACATTATATCTTGTCGTAAATAACTGTAACCCAAATTTAAAATGCTTAGTGTAAGAATGAATTGATAAATGTTATAATGTATTAACTGTGATTACAATTATTCACAAGACAAACTATTATAAGGTGCATTACAAGGCACAATTAATGCATTAAGACTACTTTTATAATGCAATTACATAAAGGCTTTAAAGGAACACTCCACTTTTTTTAAAAATAAGTTCATAAGTTCACTTCCCTAGAGTTAACAGTTGAGTTTTACCGTTTTCGAATCCATTCAGCCGATCTCCGGGTCTGACAGGAGCACTTTTAGCATAGCTTAGCATAGATCATTGAATCCAATTAGACCGTTAGCATCTCGCTCAAAAATGACCAAAGACTTTCGGTATTTTTCCTATTTAAAACTTGACTATTCTGTAGTTACATTGTGTGCTAAGACTGACGGAAAATGAAAAGTTGCGATTTTCTAGGCTGATATGGCTATGAACTATACTCTCATTCTGGCATAATAATCAGGGAACTTTGCTGCCGTACCATGGGTGCAGCAGGCGCAATGATATTACGCAGCGCCTGAAAATAGGCTAACTTCTGTCATCATAACCAACGTGACCACCGGCTTGAACAGGGAGACTATTTTCAGGTGCTGCGCAATGTCATTGCGCCTGCTGCAACCATGGTACGGCAGCAAAGCTTCTTGATTATTACGTCGGAATGAGAGTATAGGTCCAAGCCATATCAGCCTAGAAAACTGCAACATTTCATTTTGTAACTACTGAAGAGTCAAGTTTTAAATAGAAAAAATATCGAAACTCTTTGGTCATTTTTGAGCGAGATGCTAACGGTCTAATAATGAGCCTATTTTCAAAAAAAGTGGAGTGTTCCTTTAAGTAAAGTATTACCATTACATTACCAATACAGTCCTGAGTCGTTTAGTGTTCACAGTGTCATTTTAACACCAAACCTAAAGATACAAAACAAAAGGCATAAAGATACGGTCACAACCTGACTGGACTGCTTTTATAACGTATACTTCACGAACTTACGAAATAAACAACACTGTGTGCTGGCTGAGCTAAATGCATTTGTTGTATGTATGCACATATGGTGGTATTTTTGGAGAGCTTATAAAATGGGCAAAGGAGTCAAAACAGCGGCAGGAATTCCTCTGTTGTACAAATGTAAAATGATGAGAAAAAACAGCTATGCTTAATCATTCTATCCTGTTTCGAATCTTGTGACATCACTTCCTGTTTTGGGTTCGTTTAGATGTCTTTGGTCTGAGTTGCTTTCATATTTCAGTCAAACCGCACCAGAATTTGTTTGGAAGTGGACCAAAATCCATCCTTTCGGGGTTGCGTGCGTTCACACTTACTCAAATGAAATGCCCTAACAGATCAATTTGGTCATTGATTACCCTCATTTTGTTCCAAAAAGACTTTTGTTCATCTTTAGAAATTTTTTTTTTGATAAAATCCGAGTGCTTTCCGACCCTACACAGACAGCAATGCAACTACCACGTTCAAGGCCCAGAAAGGTAGTAAGAACAAAATAGTCCATGAGATGTCAGTAGTAGAATACTTGAGAATACTTTTTGTGCTTAAAGAAAACAAAACCTCTTAAAGGTTTAGGAACGACATGAGGGTGAGTAATTGATGGCAGAATTTTTATTTCTAACAACTCGGCATGCATTTTAAACTAGACGTGTAAAAGAGTTTTCCTTTCCTTTTACTCTTACGTGTCATCTGCCCACCTTTTACTGAAACATTAAATAGTCTTTATGCAGGATTTTCTTTGAACGAAGCTCCAGAACATATCTGTTTTGTTTAGAAACGGCAGGGGTTATCGTCTCAAGGCTCTCGGCATTAAGCTGCCTTACATTACGCCGGGCTAATCTCTGCCAGAGGCTGGTTTAACCACCGTACATCCCCAAAATCTACTGAGCATGGGCTCTGAATCCCAGACAGAGCAGCTCTCATGTGGAGCGACCTTCAAGTGCTCATGAATTAACACAGCAGGCTGTATACACAAACCGATACACGCACCCTAGCCGTTGCTTCACGCTCGACGCTGAGACAATGAAGTGTGGATCGTGAGAACTTGGAGAGGCCGTGCAGCATCACAACAAAGGAAAGCCCCATCTTTTGTGTAATTCATACAATCCAACACTGTTAATCTCAAGGCTTTTGTAGGTCTTGGACAAAACATATACAACAATGTGTCTGTCAGCCGGCCTAAACAGAGATCAGTTTGCCAAACATCAGAGTAATTCTCTCATGAGATGAGAATGACAACCAGAAAATGTGCCAAATGTACAATCAAAGTGAGCAGCAAATAGATCATTCACACAGCGATCGTCAGTGTCTGCTCTCTCCCCATCAGCCATTAGCTGACGGAGAGACAGAGAGAGAGAAAGTGAAGCAGAAAGAGATTTTTTTTTTCCTAGAATAAACCAGGACACCTGTCCTCCCACAGGGCTTATAGCTTTATAATCTGCAGTGTGAATGCTGCACTGCTAATAATGTAATAATATCACTGTCAGACGGTTTATGATCACTCGCTCACCGATATCTATCATTCACATCCTTTTTTAATAAAGTACAACACACTGATCAAAGCATAAGACATCAAATATTGAAATTCAAAAGCTAATTAAACAGTTAAAATTAATAAAAATAAATCAGCGTTAGATTTTTGAAAGAAATTGGTAGATATTTTATGTCTACAAGTACTGCAAGAGTAGGACTAAACATTTATAATGCATTAAATAAATAAAACGTACTATATATGAATGGGGAAGGTCTATATTTCAGTAAATTACACAATGATCGTTTTCTCCCAGTGATTTTCTATTTTGACTCCAAAGATCTAATTCAAACCTGACATTTTTATTCAAATAAAAATACAGACTATATGTACAAAATATAGATATATCATCATATTTTTGTAATACCTTTTGGGTTAACAAGTGAGCGACAAATAGTCGCAGGCTGTAAAAGTAATTTTATTCATTTATTCACGTTCATATTTCTACACATTACTTTTTTCAATTTTGTTTCATTAACTGTTTCACAATGGTTTGATTTTATAATATTTGCTGAAATTATAAAGCTAATATAAAGCCAAAGTCTTGATGAAGTGATAAAAAAAAGAAAAATATAGCCAATTGACAGACATTTGTTCTTGTTATAAACATATATTAATTTCACTTTGTTTAATTTTTCAAAACATTACAATTTTATTTTTGCATCTCAAGAAAATGTACTTTAATTTCAGGATGTTTTGTTATTTGTATTCGAAAACAAAAATACAGAGGAAGAAACTATTAAATAATTTTTATCACTGTCGAACAATTAATCGCGATTAACCACATACAAAATAAAACTTTGAGTTTGCCTAATATATGTGTGTAATTATTATATAAATATTCACAAATTAATGTATATATTTATGTTAAATGAGAATTATGTTATGTGAAAAATATTTTTATTTATATGTAATATAAATTATATACAAAATATAATAAATACATGTACTTGTAAATATTTCTTAAATATATACATGAACGTGTTTGTATTTATATATACATAATAATTACACTCAGTACACACACATTTATTAGGCAAATTGCGATTAATCATTTGACAGCCCTACATTTTTTACAATGTGATTCAACATTTAAAGCCATGATTTTAATCAATTTAAGACTTTCTGCTCTGATTTAAGGCTGTCATTTGTGGAAGGGTGAATAAACATGTTTTAAGACCCACAGAAATTTACTTATTTAGTAAAAACCAGTATCAAGGCTCCCACTGTGACAACTTACCCCATAGAGTTTATCACATGTCCTGTTTGGGATCCCAAGATAAACTGATGTCCCCTGACTGCTAGAAACAAAATCCAACAAAATCAACATCACAAAACCAGCTTTGCTGAAATTATAGGAGGTTGTGATATTAATGATTATTAATGAAGTCATTTAGAAAAGCCTATTATGCACGGTCAGTTAAAGTCTGTGTTGTCAGTTGTCCCTGTATTAACATTCTGTCAGCTTTGCTTTAGCATCACAGCTCAGAGGATTATGTCTATTAAAATCTATTCATACTAGAAACATGATCTAGTCATTCCTTCCTGCAGATTCCTAAAAATTAATTACAACTTCTAAAAATTTTGCCAGGCTTAAAGAACAAGTCTGAATTGTTAAATCAGCCTATAATTAAGCACCGACTCTTTCAATCTGGCTCTTTCTATTAATTTCGCTGCAGTGCCTTATAGAACATTCATTATAATTCTATGCAAGTAAATTTGAATCTAATTATGGCCGAACCTCTTTTACAGCAGCCTCCATAAGTTAATGACTCCTTGATAAACAACAAAGGGAACAAACAAACCACTGCCAGATGGTGCAAAACAAGTGTAAAAAATGTTTTGGCTTGATAAAAGAAAGCTTTTATCTCTTGCAATTAAAGTAATCACAAGACGGAAAACTGAAAACTTCCATCCAGGTCATTAGCATACGACAGTCTAGAGTAAACAGACTAGTTATTCAGGTCTAAATCTTTCTTGCTCTTTGAACTTAGTTAAAGGGATAGTTCACCTGAAAATGAAAATTCTGTCAACATTTACTCATCCTCATTTCGTTCCAAACCTTTATGACTTTCTTTCTTCTGTGAAACACAAAAGATGATATTTTTTACAATGTTTTAACAAGTTTTCAAGTTCCAAAAAGGACAAAGGTAATGTGAAATTAAATGACTTAACAGGCATTGTAAGTAGGGATGCACAATATTATCACGCCGATATCGTAATCGGCCGATAATGGCTTTAAATGTAAATATCGGCTTAGACCCGATATGAAAAATTATGCCGATATGTCTTGCCGATAAGAGGAATATGTCAACTCAGTTCAGTTCAGGGTGTGTTAGCGATTAGTTCAAATCAGCAGTGTGCCTGAATGATGATTAGATTCACTGTTTTGGATTGCTGTATTTAATCTGTGAATGCATGTACAGAATGAAGCCTTCAGTGTGTGATAGAGAATGGGAACGTGGCATCAGCAATGCACGGCATTCTGGGATTTTCAGACACAGACACTACAGTCTAGACTGGGTTATAGTGGAGGTAGATGTTAAAGGGGACATTGGATGCAAAGTTCACTTTTACATGTTGTTTGAATATTAATGTGTGTTGGTAGTGTATGTACACATCTACCCTATAATGATAAAAATCCATGCAGGGGTTTTTAATTAATCTGTAAAAATAATATCCCCTTTTTCAAATCGAGCCATTCTCAGATGCCTGACGGTGTGGCACCGACAGAGGCCGCTCCCACGATAGTTGATAGACGAGCGTTTTACCTTAGACCCGCCTTAAATCAGCTGTAACAGTCCGACCTCTTCGAAGCCGGAGCAGGGATATAAGTTAGACAAGAATATCTCAGATTGAGCGATTGAGGTGTTCTGTTGCTGGATGTAATAATGAACATAGTGGTCGTCATTTACTCCCGACATCTGAGCCGCTGAAAATGCAGTGGATTACGTTTGTTTGTGAAGGGATGCGCCTCCCGATCTACATTTATCCGTCTATGTTGGTGCGAATCATTCATGATCCAGCTTCACTTACAACAGAAGTGAGTATAAGGGTTTTTTTATGAATCTTTGCGATCGGGTTTCCTAATAATGTGCTAGTTAGCACGTTTAGCGGCTAAATGCGGCTAAAGTAAACAGGCTCGTCACTCCACAGAGAAAAGAGAGGGGCGGGGCGAGCAGGGCTCATTAATATTTAAAGAATGGGGGCGATTTTTGCAGAGCATTTTGATTTTTGACCTTTTGACAAGGTAAAAAGGTGTTATTTACACTACCAATGAGAAATTTTAACCAAAGCATGTTATAGACTTTTCATTAAGACCCTAAAGATTCATATCAACTTGTGGAAAATGGGCATCCGATGACCCCTTTAAAATTTATACTGTACATTTAAAAACACATTAGAATGGAAAACGCTTCTAAAATCTAAAATGAAGCGCTATTTTATGCTTTTCGGATTGAAACAACACAATGGCGAAAGCAGCTCATTGAAAATAAACAACTTCAAAATCTGGCTTTGTTGTTTGTATTTGTTATTTATTACAGATTCATTATTTCCGATCCACTTGAATTTGTAAGTGTTTACGCTATGAATAACACGTATGGAAATGTGATATGGCTCGTTGCGATCACTCTCCTTGTTCATAAAGCAACTCATCTGATATACTGTTCAGCAGCTCTTTGTAAGAAATCGTGTATTTGTTCAATTTAAGTCTAGTAAAACTTATTCGGTGTAGTGCTTTCACAATATAATGCACTTTATCCCTTAATGAAATCAGGGTGATATGATGATATGATCAAATACATCAGTGTTTCTAAATTCCAGACCTCCCATAACTTTGCTCTGCCTATATTGCATGCATCTCTTATTTAATCTGATTCAGATTACCAGCCAGTTCATAGAGAGCTCCATGACAGAACTGTGTTCTGATTGACATGGTCCCTACACAATGTTCATTGCTCCCTACTCCCTAAACAGGGGAAATCAGTTGAAGTTTACTTTACTTAAGAATATTCATACATGGATTTGCACTATGCCACCGCCTGCATCCTCTTCACACACAGACGAAACTTACTAGAGAAGTGTGACATAACATACCTCTGTAAATAAATGCAATTTAGATTAATGTCTCGCACACTTTAATGTTCAATGAATGGAACATATAAGCTGTCTTCGAGCTGGAATAAGGAATATTTTAAGTTCGGAGGGCACTTACTTTTGAATAGAACAGACATCTGAGATACACACAAAATGTGCAGAGTGGTGGTTCACTTACATGGTCAACTGGCTGAGATAAATCCATAGTGTGTTTGTTTTTTCTGGCAGATATATCAGTGCCGCCTAGTTATTAAAAACTGCAAAAGAGAAATCAATTCGGTCCTGTGTGTGGTACGATAGAAGGCGGTCCTATAATTTCTGTGAGTGTATATGTGTTGTATTCTGGCCACACGACTGAGCGCTCGAACGAACACAAAAAATTCAAATATTAGTGCATTTATTCGGAGTAATTTGTATTTGCTGTCATTGTACACTATTTAGCGTGTCTTAAAACATGACGGTGACCCAGAATGCAACGCGCAGTGACGTAGATTCCCATTTTCTATTCGGTAGGGAGCGCTGTTGGGCTACTTCTAAAAAAATGTAAGTAAAATACCAAAAATAACATTTAGACTGTGTTTCTGATTAAATAAAGCAGTAATTGATCATAAAATCATGACTATGTTTTGATTTAAAAGTCAGAAGCTATAGCTTACATAAATTTAAAAAAAAAACACAAACAAGACACTTGTAAATTAAATAACTGTATATATACTGATTTATTCATTAATGTGTAATATGTTTTTTTAACCCATCTACAAATGTAAAATCTTTAGTGGTTAGTTCACCCAAAAATGAAAATTAGCCCATTATTTGTAGTGTATATTACTTCCTTCTTACAGATGAATCCAATCAGAGTTATATTAATTCTCCTGGCACTTACAAGCTTTATAATGGCATGGGCGGGGGTTTCTCTTCAACAGTCCAAAACAACTCCAATAAATTGCATCTATCCATAAAAAGTGCCTCACTCGGGTCGGGGGGTGAATAAAGTCCTCCTGTAGCGAATCAATGTGCTTGTGTAAGAAAAATATCCATAATTAAAATGTAATATTTAACTTTAATCTAGCTTGTGCCAACGGGTCATACATGGAAGTAGCTCCGGGAAGACGACGTAGGATGTTAGTGTTGCGCATGCAGCGGTGAGAAGTGACGAACGCGAACGCACCATGGAGAGACCAAAACAAAACAACGGTCACAAATTAGAAATACAAAATGAGGATTTGTAAGGTAAAATGTCAGACGATTTCAATATAAGCCAAGAGGAGACTGGTTTTCCTTTGCTAAAGTAAGGAAACTTTGCTTCTTTTGCTCCTGTAAACAAACAATGTTTTTTGCGAGAGTCACCGGCACATGCGCAACACATACTTCCTACATCATCCGCCTGGAGCGGCTTCTGTGTACAACCAGTTGGCGCGAGCTAGATTAAAGTGATTATTACGTGTTAATTTATTGTATATTTTTCTTACACAAGCGCATCGATTCGCTACAGGAGGCCAGAAGGAAGTCATATACACCTAGGATGCCTGGAGGGTGAGTAAATAATGGGTTAATTTTCATGTTTGGGCGAACAAAAATATATATATATCAGCATCGGCCAAAATGAGTTGAAAAATATTGGCATATCGACATATCGGATATCTGCAAAAATCCAATATCTTGCCTCACTAATTGTAAGTCTATATTTTAAGTAACAAGTTCACTTTGTATAGTGAAAAAAATGTTAAAAAAATTTAAGAGGGACATATCATGAAAATCTGACTTTTAAAGTACTTTATTTGTTTAAGTGCTATAATAGGGTCCCTGGTGCATTTACCAACCCAAAAAACGTGGTAAGCCTGTTAAGGTAAGCCTTTTTCTGCAAGCATGTAAAAAAACGAGCCTCTCAGATTTTGCTCCGCCTGTGATGTAGAAAGAGGATCTTATTATAATATTACCACCCCTTAATCTCCACATTTCCATGTCTCAACGTCTCCACGACACCACCATTTTGTTTTCGCAAGCGATAACGGTGTACGGTGTTCGAGCAAAGCATGCTAACTGTTCTGTCTTTGGCTGCACAGACAAGCACAGAAAACTATTTACAGTCCCACAGTGTTTCCCCTAGGTTCACAGCTTTGAGGGGGGGGATTGTACCCAATGGTACTTTTTTCGGTACTTTACACTCCGTATAATGACAAAAACATTTATTTCAGTGAAAAAAAAAAAAGAAAAATTCACATGAAGTGACTCTCACAGCAGCTCTGGAGATGAAATTCATGTGTTTATGTCATCATATAATGAGACGCAGAGGCCAAAGATCACCGCAAGCCTCACATGTGCTTCAGTATTTGTGTAGTAAACAAACTGTGTTTCCACCATTCATACATACAGAGCCAAGCGGAACATGCAGGATTTATATCTAAAGCATCTTTTCGCATTTTAATATTTACAGACATTAGTCCATATCGTGATTCGAATTAAGTGACAGACCCAGTTTTGATTTATTCATCCAAAAACGTACAAATTCCGTGGCATTCCGCGCTAGAGTAAATTCTGTTTTTTAGGAATGGACTCCGCGACCCCGTCCGCGTTTTAGCGGAGAAATTGTAGACGCGCGTTCATGTAGAGACAGAATTGACATGCCGTCGTGTAAATAAGATAAATAACATGAGACCATTTAGTTTGTTTAAATCAGTTTAAATCAGGCTACATCAAATATGGAAAAACAAACCTTAAACGTCAATTAACATCAAACCTCATCGGTTCCTGCACGCTCAACACTACGTTTTTTGGTCAAACGTTCTTTTAAATGTTAAAAAACTAAAATCTCCCATCATCTGCAAAGGGCAACTTCATCTTCCTTTATGTCAGTCTGTCCACTGCTCTGCATATTACAGTATCAGCTAACCTACTTTTACACTGACATTTAAATCACGTCAAAGCACTTAATTAGTTGTAA
Source organism: Labeo calbasu (assembly GCA_019740295.1). Lineage (NCBI taxonomy): Eukaryota > Metazoa > Chordata > Actinopteri > Cypriniformes > Cyprinidae > Labeo > Labeo calbasu. Next base: position 16,456 of record JAHKKF010492255.1, read on the forward strand.
TTTTTCTGGACGCCTATAATTCACTCAGTCACTTTCAATGCTACCATGTAAATGAATAGCCATCATTAAACTCCTGTCAGTAACGGTCTGAATATGGCTATTGATAATATTACTAGAGTAAAAGGTGTGTGAAAACATTCACTGTGTTGACATAATGACTTGACCTCTGGTAATGAGGGTGTGCATGTTGACATGGTTTGAATGAACAAAACTCTGGTCTACAGCTTCTTTGAAAGATGGAAATGAATGGATAAAATAACCCATCCATGCTTTGGGATCTGCATCACAACCAAAGCCATCATTCCGTCCTTGTAGATATTCAGATTGCATTTGTTTAAAGCAATTCAGACGCTACTTTGGAGTAGAGTTCCTCTGTGTTGGCTCTGAGAACACTGATGAAAAAATCTTTGACTAAGTCAAAAAACAGAGCGTGAAAGCAGTTTAATCATTTCTCTGAATGCAGTGACAGAAATTTGCTGACTTGAAAGGCCACACAAGACAAATAATACATGAGGAAAACTGGCCCAAGGCCACATCGGACTCCCAGTATTTGTGAAGTGCAGCTGTTTCACTTTCAAGATTTCATATGAAGCCACCAAACAAAACTCAACACACGCTGCTTAAAAATTAATACAGGCGCAAACCCTGGAGCTGGCTACATCCCAGGAGAGCCTCAGCTCTTTAAATATACGGTTTAAAACCAGGCAAGAGAATTTGCTTTATCTCACTAAACAACCTGACTGCACAAAATGTGCTATTCATTACTTGAATGAATATGTGAATGATTTAATAATATATTTTAAAGGGGACCTATTATGCAAAAATCACTTTTATAAGGTGTTTGAACAGTTGTGTGGCCACAGTGTGTGAAAACAACCAGCCTATAATGGTAAAAATCCAAACAGTCTCTCTGAACATGCGGTTCTAGAACTCTCCCTACGTTGACATCATCATGGGGAGAAACCCCGCCCATTTAGCATAGACACAGCCCCGTGTGAGAAGCAGCAGTCCGACGTTACTAATTTCTCGCTGTTGCTGCTGGATATACAATGTCAGCACCAAAGAGGCATTACAAGTGTTGTGTTTTGGGATGCACCAACGAACACAGGAGTCTCCATAGACTCCCTCTCTCTGAGCCTCTGAGGACACTGTGGTTAAATTTAATTTTAGATGGAAATGTCCTGGAAAAAAATCAGTAAAGTCCCCTATATGTTTAGGGATCAATACCAGCGCTTTGTGCGTGAACGTCAGCTCCAGACAAAGCAAGTATAACACGTTTGTTTTCCGGAAAAGCGTCTTGGCACTCTGTAAGGCTAATGTTGCTGAAGCGACCATTGTTTCTGTCTGTTTTCACTGATGCTGCCTTCATGTGTTGTAGGAATAGGAATGTGGTAGTTAAAAATTGCATATGAAAGCAATGTGAAGTCAACCGCTTGAATTTGCCAAGCTCATCATCACAAGTGGGACTTTTTTAGCACACGTTTGATAGCACGCGAAGGCACCATGAGACCAGCAATGTCGTTATTTTTATCGCGTCTGTGTAATTCATAAATGTGCATTTATTGTGCACAGTACAATCTGATGACTGACTTTCAAACCAAGTACGTTTCTGACTTGTTCAGTGCGTGAGATTGTCTTGTTATGGTTTTGCAGGCTCTTCTGAAAAGGGGGCTGTGAGCACCAGCTCATTTGCATTTAAAGAGACAAACTCAAAAATGGTGCGTCAGGTCTGTCGGGTATTTTGGGTTAAACTTTACATAAACTTATTTTACATTTTGTAAAAACGGGCAAAATAGGTAATCTTTTAAAAAAGACTATTAAGACATATATATCTGGTGTAGAAAAACACATGCCCATAAACTATCATTCAAAAGTTTGGGGTCAGTAAGATTGTAACGTTTTTGACATAAAGTCTCTTATGCTCACCAAGCATTTCTTTAATTAAAAAAATACAGTTAAACCCATAAAAATGTGAAATATTATTGCAATTTTAAATGACTGGTTAGTATTCAAATTTAATTAAAAATGTAATTTATTCCTGTGATGAAACAACTGAATTTTTCAGCGGGCATTACTCCAGTCTTCAGTGTCACACGATCCTTCAGAAATCATTTGATGTTTAAGAAAGATTTCTTATGTTACTAATGACAAAAACAGTTAACATCCTGGTTAAAAATGTGACTTTTTCTCAGTTTTTGGATGAAAAGAAAGTTTTAAAGAAAAACTTAAAAATTAATTTGAAATAGAAATCTTTTTTGGCATTATAAATATCTTCACTGTCACCAATATGATGCAACCTACTGAATAAAAGTATTAATAAATAAATAAAAAATACCCCAGACTTTTGCACCATTTTTTTCTCCCTTTTTCTTTATTCCAATTTCAATCTTTTTCACACAACAAATAGCTTGAATTTAACCTTGATGTTTGCGTGTAAAAACACTGTCCTATATTCCGTTATAAATCTGTATAGAAACTAAGGACGCTGACTAGAAAGAGCGTGATGTCCACACAGAGAGAGCAGTAATCAGAGTAAACCCATAATACTGCAGGTCAAAGAGCCCTTCTGGGAGGGACATTTCCCATTTCAGCTTCTCCACTCATTTGCCTAGAAAGACCTACAACTGGGACCCAGAGGCTTCACTTAGCTCACAAACAAGAGCTTATTTAAAAACATGGCCAGCAACAGCCAGAAAAATACTAGGAACAAAAAATCAGCGAGTGTCTCTAGGGAAATTCAGTTTAGGATCACCTTTGATCTCTTCTCTCTGTGCTTGGTGACAAATATCCATGTGTGCTTGGATGGGTCTATAGCAAATAACCTCTAAAATGTCTGTCTTCTAAAAACAGTCACCATGAGCTTTAGTTACTAAGCATCTTACTGCACGACAGTATGCAGACATACACTGATGAGGCACACTGACAAGCAAACATGACTATGAAAAAGAAAACATGACATCTCCACTACATGTCTACTTAGCCATTTATAACAGTCCTGTTACAATTGCTTTATAGCTTGAAGTTGAGAAATTAACCACACCCTTCCTTCGATTCTGGCTACAAAAAACATGCATGTTGCATTTCTGAATTTTAACGGTGCTGCTGAATCAACGTATGCAGCAGTCTGTTATTCCTCTAAATCCAAAGTACTTCATCAAAACAGCATATATTCTTTCTTTCTATATATGTCACCTTGGACCGCAAAAACAGTCATAAGGGTCAATAAGCTTTCCACTATTTGAAACTCTGAAATCTGAGCGTGCAATAAAATTAAAATACTGAGAAAATTGCTGTTAAAGTTGTCCAAATGAAGTTCTTAGCTACGCATATTACTAATCAAAAATTAAGTTTTAATATATTTACAGTAGGAAATTTACAAAATATCTTCATGGAACATGATCTTTACTTAATATCCTAATGATTTTTGGCATAAAAGAAAAATCTATAATTTTGACCCATACAATGTATTTTTGGCTTAATTGCTACAAATATACCCATGCAGCCTAAGACTGGTTTTGTGGGGTCACATATGGTTTTATTTATTCTGAGACACTGTCTTTAGCTGAGATAAATGACAATTGCACTTTTTATCCATTTACCCATTTTCCAGATCAATTTATTGATTCTAATTTAGACGTGCAATCAAGTGAAATTCTAATTTTGCTTACAGAGCAGTTTGCTGTGAATATGTATATTTAAAAATCTAAATCTATACGCATATATGCAATAATCAATACCTATAACAATCTACAATCATGAGTAATGAATTTGTAATTGCAAATCTGTAAAAAACACTGCAGTCTGCAGTATTTGATTGGATTCAGATTAGCAATAACAACTGCGGGGCCCCTGATAAACGTCTTAACACTTGTAAAAAGAAAATTTCCAATAGGGGTTTTCACAGTGATGCCATAAGAAACATTCTGTTTTCCCCAAAGAACCTTCCAGCAAACAGTTTTTAAAAGAACATTTTAGTAATCTAAAAAACACACTTTCCACTATAAAAGACATTTTGCGCAATGGTAAGGTTCTAGGGATGTTACAGTTTCTTTATGGAACCACCGATCCCAATAAAGATTTTATTTTTAAGAGTGTATGTTCATTCTTTTAGGCCAGAAGAGAACTGGTCCCCAGACTGAGCCTTGTTTCTCCCAATACTGTCACCTGATTGAGTTTCGGAGCCTCTGTTGCCTTTGCCTTTCTAAGTTGGGGTTTAAAAGACAATTAATATTCATAAAATATTATTGATCTGACTGTACTGACACTATCAGATGAGAAAAAAACCTTAAATGAACTGGGCTGTATAATGAGACTGTTGTCTTCTGTAGAGCTGTTTTTGAAGTTCTGTTGTTATTGGACTAAATTTTAATTTTGCAACATTAACTTTGTTATTTCCAGGTTTATTATCATGAAGCTGCTTTGAAACAATTTGTATTGTATAAAGTGCTATAAAAAATGTGATTTGACTACTCACAGGGTACATGGAAGTACATTAGCAATTCTGGAAATACAGGAAGAATTCTGTTTTAAATACCTGGTAATGTGTGCCAGGTATCAAAAATATCAGAAATACTGTGGCAGTAACATCGTACTTTGATATATACGATGGTATTTAAGTGTTCACTGAAATACTGACATGGTATTCTTGAAAGTACCTTGGCATGTCATGATACTTGTCCATTACAAAACATTACAGCAAACATTACAGTACCATTTTTGTTTTGATATGTGATAATAATACTCCAAGATGCTGTCAAGATGACCATGATCTGACAGCACCATAGTACCATGTCCAAAAAAAAAAAAAAAAAAAAAAAAACATTTTGTTTTTGCAAGCGTAAATACCCCAGTAGAGCAGTGCTCAGCAAATGTAACTGTCCAGAACACAATCTCACAGAAAATCATAAAAATTTCACAAAAACAGCCATTTTTACTTGTTTAAGGCACTAATGCTAATGCACAGATGTCAGATCCCCCCTCTGATGTTATTGCTGTTATTTGCTCAGTCATGGCTTGATACGTGAGAAGGCTTTAAGAGTCTTCTGAGAACACTCCCATATGCAGAGCTCTTCAAAACGAAGCATTTACACATACATTTTTCACTGAGCAACACTTAATGACTTTCTGCCCAATTCGCTATTATTTATTTGCAAAGGGCGGGTCGTTACTCTTACCTACTCCCTGGATCACTGTCGTCCTTAAAAGCAGCGTACTGCGACATAAACCACGACATTTTTCCTTAAAGGTATTAAAAGTAAACTAACCTGTCATAACAACGCATCAAACACAAGCATTTTAAAAGTTGAGTTGAAAATACTGTCTACCAATCAAAACATCAATGCAATGCGTAAACTGCGTGTTTTCGCAGCCCTACCTGCATAGACAGCAGCAGCAGCATCACTCGGAGGAAGTAAAGGTGTGATATTGCGGATGGATGTGGCTTGTAATGTAAGAATATGCGCAGCGAGGTCTAACGAAGGCTTTTCTTTATCAACCAACTGCAAGACCTGTTCTTGTCATTTCGCCTTCTTCTCAGTCAGTTTTCACGCGAGTGTTTTGCTCTCCCACCTGCACAGCATCCGACGCCGCGCAGTGAGTCTGCATCTAGGGCATGTATTTGGCAGGAAAGCAGGTTGGTAATGCCTACAGCGCAAGCGTATTCCGAGCACGCCAGTCAACAGCAGAGCACTATTTTGCAAAACGCCGAACCTCTGTGGACCACAGAGATAGAAGGGAGTGCGTTTACAATCACGGCGATACAGAGAGAGAGACTACAGTGAGTCATCAGTTGTGGCACTTCAACATCCGTAACGGAGATTACGTGAAATCTGTGTCCAGCAGCTTTAAAGTGAGGCTGATTCATTTTCACACTCCTCCTACATAAACACACCCTTAATTAGTGGTGTGCCATTCGTAAACGGTGTTTTAAATGTCTTAAGTGAATTCACTAGCTATGTTTACATGTGCTAAAATACAGTAATCCGTTTATAGTCGGATTGATGGCTTAACCGGACTGAATAGGCTTTATGTAAACACCTCAAAATCGATCCAAGTGAACTCGATCTCAACGAAATTTCGATCGGATCGAAAGTTGTGGTGTGAACCTGACATATTCAGATCAACAGAAAAATCTGGATAATTCACAAAAAAACAAACAACATTCTGTTTCTTGCACACATACATCATGGAGACGTCTATTTGACATCTGCATTTACATCTATAAGAGGTATTTTGGAGTGTTTGCTCATCTCCGTTAGGTCTATATGACATTTAGAAAATCTCTTTAAAGGGTTACTCCACCCCAAAATGAAAATTTTGTCATTAATCACTTAACCCCATGTCGTTCCAAACCCGTAAAAGCTTTGTTCATCTTCGGAACACAATTTACGATATTTTGGATGAAAACCCGGCAGGCTTCTGACTGTCCCATTGACTGCCAAGTAAATACCACTGTCAAGACCCAGAAAAGTATGAAAGGCATCGTCAAAATAGTCCATCTTACATCAGTGGTTCAATCTGAATTTTATGAAGCGGCGGGAATACTTTTTGTATGCAAAGAAAATAAAAATAACAAGTTTATTCAACATTTCGTCTCATCTGTGTCACCGTGTGGTGCAGCTGACACAGAACAGCATATGCAGTTTGCGTCCAGTGGATTTTCTACAAAATGGCGTTACGGGGACGCAGATAAGACGAGTTGTTGAATAAAGTCATTATTCTATATTGTTTTCTTTGTGTACAAAAAGTATTCTCGTCGCTTCATAAAATTCAGATTGAACCACTGATGGCAGATGGACTATTTTGACAATGCCTTTCATACTTTTCTGGGTCTTGACAGTGGTATTTACTTTGCAGTCAATGGGACAGTCACAAGTAGGGCTGCATGAAAAATCGCGTGTAATTGTCATGCGCATCTTATCAGTAAAGCCGGTTCTGTAATTAGTAGTAAATCTCCATCACGTGCATTTAGATGGAGCAGTAATTAATACACAGAGCTGTAGATCACTGACAAGCTACGCAATATCACGTTCATAATCACAGATAAATCGCATTCGATGATGATTGTGATATTACATAGCTTGTCAGCGAACTACGGCTCTGTGTATTAAATGCCATTCCATCTGAAGATTTAAAAATTTTCAGCTGAACAATCGGTACCATGAAAGCACTGCACTTGTTTCCCTCACAGCCTTGCTTTTTTTTTCCTGTCAAAATGTAAATATGGTGCTACTGTGAATGTTTTGCTATATTTGTTCCATTATTTTGAAGCATGTGATGCATTATGTATTAAACAAACATGCTCATACACTAAACAAAAGTTGGTATTATAACTTAAAAAAATGAATAATCTCCTTTGTAAATAAAAATGAACAAAACATGTTCTTTAAAGTGGTACGGATGGCTGACTGAACCAGAGTTGACATCCCAGCAAACACAGAACGTTCCCCTAATGTTAGCATATGGTTCTGGTTCTGGCATCTGGTTATTTTTGGGAACCAACATAAGGAATGTTCTCGGTAGGTTTTTTTGTAAACATATACGAACATTCCCAGAACATTCTGGGAAACAAAATTTGTTAGCTAGAATGTCATTCATTTTCATTGTTAATCAGAGTCATTTGCAATAAACAGAGAAAGGGGTATCATGAAATCAAATGCACAGGATTGTGGGATAGCATAAGCCGTGATGGATATATCTATGGTGTTATATATCTAACTCACAACAAGTGTTAAAAAAGCCCACTTCCACAGGAAAACCACAGACTTCGCAACACTGAGTGCAGGATGGAGCAATGGGTGTGGCAAAAGGTAGGGGGCGTGGAGAAAGGTCGCCAAAGCTGTCTGTCAGGGTGTGGGGACAGGCTTAGGACTGGGTTGGGGAGGGGGGGGGG
>JAHKKF010492269.1:0-12388 GCA_019740295.1 Labeo calbasu
AAATGTTTTCCTCAAAAAACATAATTTCTTCACGACTGAAGACAGAAAGACATGAACATCTTGAATGACAAGGGGGTGAGTACATTATTTGTTAATTGTTGTTCTGGCAGTGGACTTCTCATTTAAACATGTTTGGAACAACCTAAAGGTGAGTAAATGCTGAAAGAATTGGAATTTCAAATTTGTAATTGTAATTCAAACGTACATTTTATTAAACATGTAAACCCTTCTTTTCAATATTTTAAAATACTTAATGGTTTGTTTATCACCAGGTTTAAACTGAATCCCAGCTCTTCAATGTGTCTCTTGAGCCCCACTGTACACTGAGGTAATATTTGTCTGCTAGCTTCACACAGTCCATATTTTTGTGTCATGCCAAAAGGATGTGATTAATTGTGTGTCTCTTGGCGAGGCTGTTAGACACGAGAGAGTTAAGGGCACTCAGGTCTAATGCACTCTGACTGTACCGTCAACTCTATGCTAACACACGCTATCTGGAGGCAACCAGAGCAGGACTACAAATGTCAAGCACTGTTAAAGTAACTCCAGACATAACCACATCTAGTGCTGCGGCCATGCTTTGAATCCTAATCTGTTTGTTTAATTACTTGATTACTATACATACATTTTTGTATCAAGTCAGTTATCTATCTCTCTTATTTATATATTCACAGATTTAAATAAAACATTAAAGCAAACGTTTATGTATGTATACATGTTTCAATTTAATGTATACATACGCACAATTTAATAATTCATTCAATTAATATATTCAGTGGTGTCAATGGCAATAGTATGTCTTTCTAAAAGCAAGCTTTTAGTGAGTTCAGCTAATGTCATATCAATAAGAAAAGCATCACCAAGACACTTCATGTGCAAGCAGACATAGCCAGCAGGAAAAGTAGGAAATAGGGCATATAAATGCTTGGGTGGGCATTGTTCAGGCAGCCTGTCATGAGACCAGAATAGCTTTATCTCCAAGTACTCTGTTGGCAGCATTTTTTTTTTCCACAATATGCACATTTTTATTTTGCAATTTATTATTATTAATAATAATAAGAAGAAGAATAAACACAACAAGCTCCCATTAGTTAACATTAGTTATTGCATTACCTAACTTTAATTAACAATAGACAATACATTTGTTACAGTATATTATAATCTTTGTTTAAAAATACCTTTCATTCAGAAACTAAAATTTCATTTTAGCTCAGGTCTATTAAATAATATTAGATATACTTTTGGTTTTAATAAATTACCTCAAGATTTACTCATCCTCAAGTCATACTAGGTGTATATGACTTTCTTCTTTCAGACAAATATAATTGGAGTTACATTAAAAAAGTCCTAGCTTTTCCAAGTTTTTTAATAGCAGTGAATGGCTGTTGAGATTTTGAAGTCCGATAAAGTGCATCCACACATCATAAAAAGTGCTCCACACAGCTCCAGCGTGTTAATAAAGGCCTTCTAAAGTGAATAGATGTGTTTAAGAAAAATATCCATATTTAAAACTTCATAAAACGTAATCTCTAGCTTCCGCTAACTGTTGTATGCGTATTCATGAAAGAGTGGCGTTTCAGTGGATGACGTAGGACGTAGGTGAATGTGGTAATGAACGTGGAAGCGCAGTGGAGACAGCAAAACAAAACACCGGTCACAAATTAAAAGCACAAAACGAAGATTTATAAAGAAACATATTTGAGGATTTTGATATAAGCCAAGAGGAGATTCGTTGTCCTTTGCTGTACACAAAACTTGGTTCTTGCGAGACTAGCATATTCTCACCTTAGCTTTCATTATGCCTATGTCCTATGTCAAGTTTTAAATATGGATATTTTTCTTACACAAAAGCATCAATTCACTTCAGAAGGCCTTTATTAACCACTTGAAGCCATGTGGAGTAATTTTTATGATGGATGGATGCATTTTATTGGACTTCAAAATCTCAACACCCATTCACTGCCATTATAAAGCTTGGAAGAGTCAGGACATTTTTTAATATAACTCTGATTATATTCGTCCAAAAGAAAAAAGTCATATACCTAGGATGGCTTGAGGGTGAGTAAATCATGGGGTAATTTTCATTTTTGGGTGAAGTATCCCTTTAACAAACTAAGATTGAGAAATGCTTTAGACGCGTTTTTCATTGTTGGTTCATGTAGTTACTGTAACTAATATTAACAACTGGAACCTTATTGTAAACTTTTACCTGTATGATAGAAGCAGAAGAATTTCTATATTCTATTCTACTTCTAAGTAGAAGAATATTTTGTATTTTTTACATTTATTTTCTATTACTATATATTAATTTACTATTATATTAAAATATTAATCTATTTCAATTGACCTAGAATATATAATCTAGCACATATATGGATACATAATATAACACATACACACAAATCATTTTTAAATGCTGACACATTCCAAAGTTTTATTAGGAGGGTGTCCCATTTTCCTTATAAAGTAAAACAATTGTGAGGATTTATGTACTGAACTTCTACTTCATAAATGGGGACACTCTACACCCTAATAAATCTTATTTTTCTTTAGCATCACAGAAGGCAAACTGCAGGTAGGTCAACCTCAAATGCATTTTCTGTATTTTACAGTTAAGGTCAAAAAGTTTACATACACCTTGCAGAATCTACTAAATGTTCATTATTTTACCATAATAAGAGGGATCATACAAAATGCATGTTATTTTTTATTTAGTACTGACCTGAATAAGATATTTCACATAAAAGACGTTTACATATAGTGCACAGGAGAAAATAATAGTTGAATTTACAAAAATGACCCCGTTCAAAAGTTTTCATACGCTTGATTCTTAATACTGTGTTGTTACCTGAATGATTTTTTTTTTGGTGATAATTTAGTCATTAAATGTTTAGTGATAGTTGTTCACTGATGAATGTCCTTGTAATTGTGAATGCAGCCTACTAATGTTTTAAGTACAGTTTCATATTGTATTTTTTCCAGTGCTGACCCATCAGAAGCTCTGTGTCAAATGCAGGCACACCCTATCAGCCCTGGTTTGTTGACTCTGGACAGCAGGGCAATAAAGGCCAGCACATGGGGCCTGGGCCATGGGGCAGCTGAATGACTGATGCTGAATTGTGCTGCTTCAGCAGACCCTTATGCCTGTTATTTCAACAGGAACACAACAGGGGGATGGGATGTAGTTAAGGATGCGGTTTACGCTTATATCCATCGGAACGTTAATCTTGAATCTCAAAGCTGGTAAGTCATAATGTTTCAATGTTTTACTAATGGCATTTTTACATAGTTCCGCTGAACGCATTGATTTTTTCCGTATATATATGCATTGCCAATATGGTTTTTGCTGTAGATTTAATCTTTAGCCCTGCAAAGATTTCCTCATTATTTTTTCCCGGAGATGCTCCAGCGTTACGTAAAGCTTTTGAACAATCACGCTAATCAAATCATCTCCATGAGCGAGTTTGGACTTCAGTAGCTCTGCAATCTGCTACATAATGTGCCTTCAGAATCTGCGGATCTCATCTGGCAGAGCCTGGCTCTGTCTCTCTGCTTTTATTCGCTCACGTGGTCTCATGTGCTGTTGGTGAACTATTAACATGCCCATTAAATGCTTAATTACCTTCTCTGGGAAAAGAGGTCTTCTTAATCATGACAGCCCCATTAAGTTTAACTGGTTAGTGGCAGTGTTTTTCAACCTGTTGGGAATTGAAAATAAAAGATGGACCAGACAACAATGTACAGAGCTCATTGTTTTCTATTGTTTGTTTGTAGCTGGTTGTCTCTACTTGAATAGCTTTATTACCAACCATTAACTAGTCAGGTTATCAATAGACATTTCACTTGAGATATGTCAACACTCGGCTACTCTTTGATCATGCAATATGGAAATGAACTATTGCAAATATAAGGTTCTTATGTTTTTCAGCATGTGGCACTTTGATGTTGATTTTAACCATAGTTCCTTGCTCTCACATATATAATTATATAAACCGACTTTGATCATTTCATGGATGGTGATGGTGGAGCTGTTAGAAGATCAGGCTGAGTGATCAAAAGCTCAGGTCTCGATCACAGACAGCTATAGTGGTTTATATCAGATTAGAAGTAGATGGTCACATTGGGAGGCGAGACAGGTCAAAGACTATCTAAAGCTTTTATGGTCTATAAAACCAACAAACTCAGCTTAGCGAGTGTGCTCAAAGGTCATGGGAATGCTCATGGTTTATATGAACAAACACGGTTTTAAAAGCATTACATTTTAACATTAAACTAAAGCTAAAAGTACAAATGCAAGCCAAAAGCAAATTAGAAAAAAAAGAAATTAAAGAAAAAAAATAACGTTTTTGAGGAAAACATTACAGGAATTTTTTCCATATAGTGGACTTCAATGGGAGCTAATGGGTTGATGGTCCAAATTGTAGTTTTAATACAGCAAATGTATCAAATGTAGCAAAACAATCTGTCATTTTCTAAAAGAAATACAAATGTATATACATTTTAAAATCACAAAAGCTTGTCCTGCAGTAGCTCAACTTCACACTTTACGTAGTCATGTATGAAACGTCCCACGTGACGTAGGTGGAAGTACAAACCCAGTGTTTACGTAGTGAACGTGCAAAGAAAGTCAAACGCCCTTTACAAAAAAGCCAAAACAACGATGTTGGACAATTTTGAAGTTGGAGGAGAAAATGAGATCGAAAATGAGTTTTTCTCCCTACCCTACCCTTTTGAACTGATGTACACAGATGAAGAACTAACCGCGCCTTACCTTTCCAACATGATTACGTAATGTGTGAAGTTGTAGATGCTCATTGCAGAGCTAGTGCAAGATGAGCATTTGTGGTTAAAAAATATATACACTTTATTTATTTACACTTTTTTTTTTTTTTTAGAAAATGACCAATCGTTTTGCTAAGACCCTTATTCCTCAGCTGGGATCGTGTAGAGCCCTTTCTTGGTTGGACAACCTGTTTATTCTCATTGAAGTCCACTATATGGAGAAAAATCCTGGAAAGTTTTTCCTCAAAAACCTGAATTTCTTTTCAACTGAAGAAAGAAAGACATGAACATCCTGGATGATATGAGGGTGAGAAAATTATCAGGAAATTCTAATTCAGGAGTGAACTGATTCTTTAACATTTTAGAAGAATTATCTAATGCACACAAAGACCACATTTGATTAATTTGATTAACAAAACAGTAAAAATAGCAATATTATTAATATTACAACTTAATTTATTTCAGTAATAGCAGAATTTTCAGCATCATTACTCCAGTCTTCAATGTCACATGATCCTTCAGAAATCATTCTAATATGCTGACTTTACATTATAAATGTTGTTACTGTTTCACACATATGTCCTACAGGAAACCACAAATGTAGTTTGTCACATGAACTATGAACATGAAAAGTCTTCGATGAGTAGATTTCATAAAAAATATCTTAATATGTTCCGAAGATGAACGAAAGTCTTACAGGATTGGAACGACATGAGGATGAGTAATTAATGACAGAATTTTCATTTTTGGGTGAACTATCCCTATACCTAACAAACTTGCTTTGAAAGTGCACTTGTGCTGTTCTTCCTTCAAATAAATGTCACTTGGTATGATATTTTGATATATACTGCAATGAAATTCATACATTATTCATTGTGGCTTATGTGTACTGATATATTCTGTGGCCACTGTTTTTTCATGGCTGTTTGATGGTCATGCATTTTAATGAGCATGAATTTTCTATGAATTTCACATACATATAAGTGTACAAAAATGCTTTTTTTTCCCAGAGAGCCTCAGGGCAGAATTCCCAGCAAAAGTGAACAGGCAAATTCCAAGTCCAGGCTGAATGAAATTCCCATGTCATGTCGTGTTCTCTACTAGTCGTCCAACCATCCCCCTCCTTCTCCTTCTTTTCCAGACTCCCTCCCTCTCTCTCTCTCTCTTACTCTCTCTCTCTATTTCTCAGACCTCCCTCTTTCCTTTTCTTTCATACTCACTGCTCTCCAGAGTTCCATTCTGACTCGTCTGTGTCCGTCAATGTGGTGAATATTTCTGCCTCCTGCCTTCTCCGTGTCACATTCCAGCTTCCAGGGTACAGCGTCCTCCTGACATGGGTTATAAAGAGAAGCACAGCTCCATTATGCATCTGCACACGGCGTTATGATCACCTTTTACCACCAGTGACTTTTTGAACTGTTTTGAATAGGCAAACAGACTCTCTAGGAGAATTTACCTTTCCTTTTTCTTCCTTCCTTCCTTGAGTTTTCTGGACTTATATGCAGTCTCACACAGAGAACCCACTCACAAACAGTGGAATACTCAAGTAAAAAAATCTTTTACGGCTTCAGCTCAGAAGTGTGTGCATGGACAAGAGAAATATACACTGGGTGAGTTTGAGTGGAACTGTATGATGATCATGTTGTCGCTGTGGTTTTGGCTTATTAGTTATTCATTAAACTAAATGAAATGAGTAGCACTCATACTTAAATAGTATGTATTATAATTTAAAATTATATAATATACTTTTAATACAATTATATTAAATATATTAAACTATTATATACTTTTAATATTGTACTTTTTACAAGTTGAATGTCAGTTATACAGTACATTGATGACAACTGTAATATAAATACAGTATATGTAAACAGAAGTGAGGTTCTCCTCATCGCAATTCAATGCATTCGACTGCCTGTCTTTGGTATCTAGCAGCCTACCGTGTTAATATTTTCCATAATGTGGTTGAGAGCTGACTAGGAAAATGATTTAAGGAAGTTATAATTGCATAACACACCACTGTTGGATGTGATTTTGGATAAATTAGTCACTTCAATTGCAATGTACCAGATTATCTATATTCACAGGTGTGGAATAGGCTGAAAGTCAGTTCGTCAGTCTCAGGTGGGGGGTTTGTGCGAGCGCCATGGTGAAGTTGAAAGGGAACACCTTTGCTCTCTGTGTTAAATAAAAGCTGTTGAATGACTCTCAGGGGTTCTGGACTCTGTTTGAACAACAGCACGCTCGCAGGATTTCCTTTAACACTTCACATTAGATTGATGTCTTTCTCTGCTCGGGAGGGCCGAATAGGGTCAACATCGTCCCTCAAGCACAACCAGACACCCACTGAGGACTGAAACAAAACCTTAATGTTGATTATGGCTGTTTGTAGACACTTTGTAGAATTACCTAAGTAATTAAAACAAATTTAGAGTTTTTTGGGGGGTTTTTAATTAACACTTTGCAATACGATTCAATACCATTAGTTAATGCATCACTTATTAATCTAGGGTAATGTATAAATATAATATTGTTTACTGTTAATTCATGATTGTTCATACTACATTAACCAATGTTAATTTACGCAACTTGAAATGTTAAGAAATGTACATGTAAAAATTAACATTTGCAGTACAAGTATTGTAATTTCATGTAGTTCACCCCCAAAAATGAAAAATCTGTCATTAATTGCTCACCCTCCCAAGATCTTCATTCATCTTTGGAACACAAATTAAGATATTTTTGATGAAATCTGAGAGCTTTCTGACCCTGCATAGACAGCAACACAACTGACACATTCAGGGCCCAGAAAGCTGGTAAGGACATTGTTAAAATAGTGCATGTGACATCAGTGGTTCGACCTTAATTTTATGAAGCTACGAGAATACTTTTTGTACATAAAGCAAACAAAAATAAAGACTTCATTTAACAATTTTTTCTGCTTCAATCCTCTGGTTGTAAACAAAGTGATTCTACATCAGAACTTCGGCATGCGTTGTGGTGCTGTCGTGAACGTGTGACAAAGACTGACACGGAAAAGAAGAAATTGTTGAATGAAGTGGTTATTTTTGTTTTCTTTCCACACAGAAAATACTCTCGTAGCTTCATAACATTACAGTTTAACCACTGATGTCACATGGACTTTTTTATCGATGTCCATGCTATATCCATGCGCCTTAAAGTCAGTTCTGTAATCAGTAGTAAATCTCCATCAAGTGCATGCTTTCAGATGGAGCAGCGTTGACTACACAGAGCTGTAGTTCACTGACAAGCTTCGCAAAAACACGCAGACGATATCAGCGATATTACACATTGATATAACCAAATCGCACTGTGATAAAGTTGCTTGCGTAGCTTCTCAGTGAACTACAGCTCTGTGTAGTAAATGCTGCTACATATGAAAGCACGTGGAAATACCACATTTAATAACATGTTTTTACTCCAAACCAGGGTTGCCAGGTTTTCACAACAAAACCCGCCCATTTGCTACACAAACCTAGCCCAATCGCGTTTCGAGGGGGCTCCCCAGTTACAAAAAGGTATTCCGAGAGATAAAATACACATTTTGTCGGGGTTCCCTGGTAAATTTGTATTTCAGGGGCTAAATATGACGTTATTGGGGTCGCTTCAACCTGCGGACATCAAAAACAACCCGCAGAAACAGTGTTAAAGTAGCCCAATTCTGCGGGAAAACCGTAGACTTGGCAACACTGCTCCAAACTCACTTCATAACGTCAGTCGAGTGTTTGAAATTATTCCTTCTGTGAGATGATGTGGTTTCTTACACAAAATAAGGCACGCAGCATATTTCATAGCATTCCAAGCAGTGATAAAAGCTATTTCGATTAGCATTGCATTTTTATAATATTTATTATAATGAAAATTCTAATATGAACTTAGATAAACCATATATTGTCGTAGTTGTGTGTTTATTAGTCATGCTGAATCAATGAAAGCAGTTAAATCAGTGTGGTCGGTATTTCCCGCATTTCTTCTGCAGGGCACATTTGGAGTTTCCGCGCAACAGCGCCCTCTGGTCTTCGGATGGCAATTTACTACTGATCACAAAAACGGGCTTCACTGACAAGATGCGTGCATGAATATCGCACATTTTCCTAATATCCATTGCGATATTCTCACAATTTATTGTGCAGCCCTAGTACTTACTACTTTTCTGAGCCTTGAACGTGTCAGTTGCGTTGCTGTCTATGCAGGGTCAGAAAGCTCTGAGATTTCATCAAAAATATCTTGTGTTCTAAAGACGAACAAAGGTCTTATGGGTTTAGAACGACATGAGGGTGAGAAAATTAATGACAGAATTTACATTTTTGGGTGAACTGTCGCTTTGAAACACTTAACCTTATTGTAAACCGTTGACTTTTTATTAGCAATTAAACAGAAATCGCAGCCTAGATACCTCGCTCAGGAAGTTAAGCATTATATTCTTATCTAATGTTACCACTCACAGAAGTTTCTCTGTGCTGGTCAGCGGAGTCAGTGGAGAGGAAGTCATTCCTCCTATTTTATACGTCTATCGTCAAACACACAAAGACCTTAATGTCTAAACCATAATTGAGCTATTAGCTAATAGCTACCTAGCCAATTCTTAGAGTGTGATGTCCTTGTGCCCACAGACCTCATGACTCGAAACAATACTTTCACTCACCTTTAGAGTCTGCCTGCTGTCGCCTGATCTGGTTCTCGAGGGTCTCTAATAGAAGGACCAGATGTTGGCAGGACTTCCTGCCACTCTAGTGGTCTTAGACAGCTGCTTTGTGTCAGCTCCTGTCCCGGTTCTCGCTCCTAGAGCAGTAACTGTGGGGCCAGTGGCCCTGAACACACACTGGACGGCATTGTTCAGCGAAACAGCCTGGATTCAAACAGGTCTGAGTTGAAGTAAGTGTAGTGGCCAGTGACTTCAAACTGAATGGTCATGTTGTTCCAGACCTGTATGACCTTCGTTCTCCTGTGGAACCACAAAAGGAGATATTTAGAAGAATGTTCTAGCTGCTCTTTTCTATACATTGAAAAATTACAGTAAATAGGGCCTGTCAAGATCCATAAAGGACAAAAAGCACCACCAAATTTTTATTACCATATACTTAAAATGTTATTTATTTACACAAACTACTTTTTTATCATCAGCACGTTTTTAAATATTTCCTGAAGTCTTTCAGGGAATATTGTTGTTCAGTACGCTCCCCATGTCACATTTTTTGCCCATTTTCAGTTGTTCTCCAAACTTAATTTAAGTTTTCCCTGTTGGTTTGGCTGGTTGAAGTCACTATGCACTGTTATAATGTAATTCAACAAAGCCTTCTGTCAGTATGAATCAGGCTCAATAATACACAGGACTCTGGCAGCGAGCATGTGGTATTTTATGAGCCCCTGTGCCATTAAACCCTAGGAATTGCCTATGATTTGCATGAGATATGTGTTTTGTGCCGCGCTATGGTCGGCCTATCACAAGCCTTCATGATTCAGCATACGGCAGCTCTGCCAATAGGCTGCAGTTAAGCAATTAAAAAGAAAACAAGAACAAGTGGCTATGGTTAAAAGGAAAAGAGCAAGAAACAAATCAAAAACAATGGGCCTTTGTGTTGTGTTTTAAGGTTTACATCATTTTAAAACAAGCCTGCCTCAAAACCGTAATGTTTACCGTTTTAAAATGAAAAGTCTAACTCTATAACAATAAAAAAGCTGTTCACACAGAATGCGTGACGTTGCATTCCACTGCACTACCTTCCGTTTTTTTACTAAGCAAACGTGAATTAGATATGCATTAGACAAACTACACTTTTTTTTTTTTTTTTGGCATTTTTGCCATTATTAAGACAGGACAGATCATAAGAGACAGGAAGCGAAGTGGGAGAGAGAGATGGAGGTGGGATCGAGAAAGGTCCTCGAGTTGGGATTCGAACACAGGACGCCCGGAGCGCAACGGCTGTCGGCGCCGACAAACTGCACTTTTTAAAAAACCTGCGTCTTGCAAATTTACACACAAAAGCACATTCTGAGTGAAATTAAATCGGTCAAAGGTGCACCATGTTACGCTGGACCCGTTAAAGCGAACATCTGAATGTGTTGTTGGAATCAAAGCAAATGCAGGAATTAGCTCAGAAATACTGCTGACAACTTGGCATATTGAGACACGTCACATCTATTGTAGACATCAGACAGCCTCATTGATTATAATAGGTTTTATTTGCTTTTGACGAGGCATGCGGCTTGCATTTGGTGTGAAGTCAGCTATATTACAAGTCTTCTGAAGCTGACCTCATTAATTATAGTAGTTTAAATAGTTCAAAACTTCACTTAAAAGGATTTTCTATGGAAGAAAGAAATTCATGGGTTTGGAAGATATACGTGTGATTAACTAAAAGAATTTTACTTTTATAGACACTAACCCTTAATATGCCTTTCATGAGCTTGTGTGGCGAACAAGTTCAGCATAATAAGCCTCAAAATGCTTTTAACAGTTCTTTGGCAGCCAGGAAGTCTAATCTGCATTAGAAACTGATTGTAGTTTCTGTTCAAAGCTTGATCTTGGATAAATATGGTAATACTTAGCATCTGTCCACCCAGACAGTTTCTTTCTTTGTGAAACAAACTATTATACTGCAGATCAGTTAATGTCTGATATTACCAGAGCTGACTCTTTGACCTATAATTATGGAGAAGCTAATTGTTTAATTCTGAGCCAGGTGTACGTCGCCTCTAGCAGAGATCAACTGTGCAGGCAACAGTTCAGCTGTTCGCTACTAACCATCGCTAATACACAACGGTTTGCTTTTCTTTCAGACTTGAGATTATTTTACATGCAGTGTAGCAAGTGACTTTGGCCAGCTGTTTAATTTCTTGGGGTTCTGCTAAAGGTTAACTAATATTTTTTAGGAGCAACTAACATAAATGTGTACTGCATGATACTTTCTGAGATGGAAATAAAATTGCAAGTGAAATGAAAGATCAAGTGTTCTTCATAATTGTCAAATAGGCCTCTCAGGTATCTGATCAAAGATGAGATTGTGCACCATGTGCGCTACGATGGCTGAATGCGTGTTTGTTTATCCTGTGGGGTCTGCTCTGAATGTGTGTGCATGCGCTTCGATGTGTGTTCATGTGATCTGTCAGTAAGAGCATAATCTGGCCTCTGGCTTGCTTACGTGGGGAAGCTAGGTCTGAGAGACAGGGCTTTTGTGAAGGACAGTGGAATGGCATGAACCTTGCAAGGTATACATTATTACTTTAGCACAGAGCCCTGCACATGACATGCCACAAATTTAGAATTTATTCGCTTGTTTTATTAATTCATCTCCTCCCTTAAATAATGGCCACAAATTAAAACTTCATCATAATTTATTAATTGGTTTAACTACCATGATTTTCTAAAATAAGGGAGTGAATCAGTACAACTTGGCCATGATTTACTAAAACAAAGGAGTGAATTAGTACAACATGGTCACGATTTACTAAAACAAGCGAGTGAATCAGAACAACATGGCCACGATTTACTAAAATAAGGGAGTGAATCAGCACAACATGGTCACGATTTACTAAAACAAGTGAGTGAATCAGTACAACTTGGCCACAATTTACTGAAATAAGG
>JAHKKF010492273.1:0-12459 GCA_019740295.1 Labeo calbasu
AGATCAGCAGTCTTCCCCATGATTGTGTAGCCTAGTGAACCAAACTGAGAGACCATTTTAAAGGCTTAGGAAACCTTTGCAGGTGTTTTGAGTTGATTAGCTGATTGGCATGTCACCATATTCTAATTTATTCTGAATTGGTGGGTTTTTGTTAAATGTGAGCCAAAATCATCCTAATTAAAAGAACCAAAGACTTAAAGTACTTCAGTCTGTGTGCATTGAATTTATTTATAGTTAAACCAAAGTTTAACCATGGTATTTGTAGTAAAACTATGGTTATACAAATGGTAATCAATGCTTCAAAAAACCATGGTTACTACGCTGTCACTGTAATAAAACCATGGTTAATTTTCGTAAGGGTAGTGTTGCCAGATTTGTAGAAAGAATGGAATAAAATATTCAAAAAGGCGTGGTTGCATCCCCTTGTTGGAGAAAGTGTTAACATATGGAGATATCAGTGGACTTTTAAGGTAATCAGTAAAACTAGCTAGCTGTTTTTATTGTTGACAGTGTATTCCATTTTTACATCTAAATTTTAGTAAAAAAAAAAAATAAATCTTTTAGATATCAGTCCGCATATATAATTGACATTGGTAATGATCAACTTTCTATCTACTTTGAAGGCATCTTGAATAAAAAAAGCTTCATATTTAACGAAGTGTATGCAAAACGTTTGAACCGGAAGCGACGACACGTTTATCAGAATACGGAAGTCTGTTGCGCAAAACCTCTATTGAGATGACTGGCAAAAATGTCTAATTAAACGGAATTAACCCTTATAAGTTTCAAAATCATTTGAAATATAAGTTTTACCTTAAAATATAAGTTTCAAAATCGTTCTGAAGGCACACTGACTTATAATAAGGCGAATGGCTTATTCGTTGTTTTTCCGACGCTTCCTCAAATTGTCAGTATGTAAGTTTGGTGAACGGATAAGAAGTTCCACAAAAGAACGGTAATGTATTTACGACACTAAATTACACTCAACTGTAGGGGGCTCCAAAGTCGAAAAAATACACTAAATTACATGCAAAGTCTGTCATGAAACTCTAGAGGGCGCAGACCTGTTTAAGCTGGCCATATGCTGGTCCTAAGCTTGTTCTAAGCAACTAGCTCCTGCTCAGGACAAGCTTAGGACCAGCACATGACCAGGTATTTTGTTATGTATATTTGTATTGCATTCGCTGCTCTTTATGTTTGTTTGCCAATACACTCTATTTTCTATGTTGTTATGTGCTGCTGTGTTGTTTCTGTGTGTCTTTGCTGTTTCATGATATGCAACTGCATTGATTTTGTTTTCATTTTGTCCTGGACTGGGCAAATGTCCACTGTCCAACTTAATTGATTAACTGAGTTGTCTATCTCTATGTGAAATTACTGTCCATTGTGTTACTGATTTTGTAAAGCGTCTTTGAGCCTGGGAAAGGCGCTATATAAATTAAACATATTATTTAATATTTGTTTTTTATGTGTGTTTCAGGACATCCTGAGAAGGATGACTGGGAAAACTCAAACCAGCAATATAACAAACAAGACAGATCCTCGCTCTCTGAATTCCAGAGTGTTCATTGGTAACCTCAACACCGCTGTGGTCAAGAAAACTGACATTGAGCTTATTTTCGCCAAGTATGGGAAGATCACTGGCTGCTCTGTGCACAAGGGCTTTGCTTTCGTCCAGTACGCCTTCGAGAGGAACGCTCGATCGGCTGTGGCTGGTGAAAACACCAGGGTGCTGGCTGGACAGACCTTAGGTAAGTGAAATTTATTTCTCTTTTTATTGGTGTAAATGACTGGACACAAACAGGTGACAGTGATTTCAATTACAATGAGAAGGAAGGTAGAAAAAAAAACGGAGCAGGAGAAAATGAGAAAAGGATAGAAAGGTGTGAGATCTACAGACACAGAGACAGTTGATCTTAGGTCATAGTCGTTCCCATGGCTACCTAGTAAATATTCATCATCCTTTATTAAAAATGAAACTCCTGCTGTCTCTGTTGCAGCAGTGGTTTGAGTTGAACTCCAATGAGTCTTATTGTGCTGGACTGATTTTCCTTTAGGTTACTTTTACTTTTTTTTATTGGCTACATTTCTTTTTTTTTTTTAATTTCAGATGACTAGATCTTTCCTTGTGAAAAATATTAGTTGCTTGATTTTATACAGAGCTGAGCATTTGTAACAAGCAAAGTATTTTGTTTAATTTAAGAAAAAAAGTAGTATTTTGATGGCTTTGGATGTTTTTAGATGGTTTGGGGAACTTTTCAGCTTGTCAGTTTGGGAAATCACTGCTCCTCATTTTAATATAGTTATTAAAAAACGTACAAAAAAGTAACCAAAGCAGCATAGTATTTTTTTTTTTTAAATAAACAACAATGTAAAATAAATAAATAAATAAATAAATAAATAAATAAATACTGTCAGCTCTAATATAGTTATAAAAAAGTAACCATAGTACATAGCAGCATAGTACATACAATGTTAAATAAATAAACAAATATTGTCAGTTCTAATATAGTTACAAAAAAGTAACTAAAGCAGCGTAGTATTTTTAAAATAAACAATGTAAAATAAATAAATAAATAATAAATATATAAATAATAAATAATTCTAATATAGTTATAAAAAGTAACCAAAGCAGCATAGTACAAACAATGTAAAATAAATAAATAAATATTGTCCGTTCTAATATAGTTATGAAAAAGTAACTAAAGCAGCACATTATATTTAAAATAAACATGCAATAATAAATAAATAAAAAAAATACTGTCAGGTCTAATATAGTTATAAAAAAAGGTAATCAAAGCACCACAGTACATACAATGTAAAATAAATAAAAAAATAAAGTCAGTTCTAATGTAGTTATAAAAAAGTAGCTAAAGCGGCACATTATTTGTAAAATAAACATGCAATGTTACATAAATAAAAAAATGATCAAATATTTACTGTCAGGTCTAATATAGTTACGAAAAAGTAACCAAAGCAGCATATTATTTTTTAAATTAAACATACAATGTAAAATAAATAAATAATTACTGTCAGCTCTAATATAGTTGTAAAAAGTAACCAAAGCAGCATAGTATGTACAATGTTAAATAAATGTAAATAAATAAATATTGTCAGTTCTAATATAGTTATAAAAAAGTAACTAAAGCAGCACATTATTTTAAAACTAAACATGAAATGTTAAATACATAATAAATATTTACTGTCAGTTCTAATATATTTACAAAAAAGTAGCCAATGCAGCATAGTACAAACAATGTAAAATAAATAAATAAATAAATAAATAAATATTGTCTGTTCTAATATAGTTATGAAAAAGTAACTAAAGCAGCACATTATTTTTTAAAATAAACATGCAATGTTAAATACATAAATACAGTCAGTTCTACTGAAAGAACTGGCAGTTGTGGCTGCCAGAATAATTCTGTAAATAAAGAAATAAACATTTTTTACTGAAAAGCCTTTAAATTGGACCGTTGTCTGTTATTCACAAAACATCAGCGAAAATAAATAAAAATTACGTTTGGAAAATCAAGCAGCCCTTTAGCTACACTGCTACTAAAATCAGTTTTGTACCTGAAAAATAGAGAATTTTTTTTTTAGTAGAGATAAATAGTATTTAGCTTTAAGAATTTATCCTAACTATTTTTCTAGGGTGTAGAACAGGGCTGCTCAACCCTGGTCCTGGAGATCGACTTTCCTGCAGAGTTCAGCTCTAACCCTGACCAAACACAACTTAACCAGCTAATTAGGATCTGAAAGGGCGCTTGATAATCACAGACAGGTGTGTTTGATTAGGGTTGGAACTAAACTCTGCAGGAAGGTCGATCTCCAGGAACAAGGGTTGGGCACCCCTAGTGTAGAAAGTGAGTTCATTTTGTCTGTGACTCATATTTATAATGTTTTATTGCCCCCTTACGTTGGCAAGAGGAAGTACAGGTCAACCTGCACAAACCATAAAGCTGAAAAAATATAAGTAGCGCATTAAAAAAGAAAGTCTATGTTTAATAAGTGCATCTTATTATGGAACCTCATTCAATACTATATATTTGTTGACTCAATGACATGCAGTGTGTAATTTTTGCCTTGTTTTTTCAAAAGCTCCGTATTAATAGGCCAGTGTCGACCACTAGATGGCAATATAAATATACCATAGACATCCAAGGCACTGCGGTGGAACAGACAAATCATAACAAGTGTTGATTGTTGAGGATTTATTCATAACTCCTGACCCTGCTCAATTTGTGCAGATTGCTTTTATTCTAAAGTATAGCAGATTCTAAAAGCACTCCAGAAGAATACTAAAGTCCCATAAAAAGCAACATCTGATATTTGTCTGAATATTTGAAGAACACCTATGAATAAACCATACTTATAATTTATGTAAGCTTCAAAAAGAGTACGAGTCAGAAATAGGACAATTTTGAATCTCCCAGTTCTCAGGATAAGACTTTACAATCTTCCAATCATTATTTTCTTTAGCTTGTCTTAAAAGCTTTTATAAGAGTATCAGTGTCACAGCGGGTGTGTGTATTCATGTCACTATAATTAGTTTTTCTATATCTGAAATCCTCTGGCAGATACGAATCACAATGTCTTCAATTTCGGAGCCTGTCTTTAATTCAAAGGAAAAAGCATATTCCTGCATGAATAGCCTCAGGGCTTATAATGTCAATAACTACCAAGAATTTTCAAATGAATGACAGCAGCTGTGGGATGCTGTTCTTTTGATGTACAATATGATCCAAGATCAGAGACAATCTGAGACAAGAGTATGAACTGCATCAACTGTTGATATATATTTATACTAACCAACCATTTATACATACTGTACATGTTTGTGAAAGCTTGTTTTCTTATACGTATGGTAGATAAACACATAAAGTGTTTATTTAAATTATGCTTTATTTATTAATTTAATTTGTATTTATTGGTGCAAAACTGCAGTATTTTTTAGTTCCTGATTAGTTATTATTATTTAGATTTTTTTCTCTCACATTTTGGTTGCATATTTGTTAACACCCCCGTTATGTGCCAGTGGTACAGTCTGGAATGGTGCATGCCTGTACGCTGAACTCTATTCAGTCAGTCTCTCAGAGTGACACTACGGTGAAGTGAGTTCAAGGGAAAGGAATTATTTATTCTCAAAATATAGTATGCACAACCTAATGGACACGTACAGAAGAACAATGCATAAAGGGAAACGGAATCAGAGATGTAAGTATGTTACAGACAAATGATAAGTGCTTTTAATACTTGATTTGTAACAGAATCAATAAAATATAAAGATGTGTAATGATACTTTTGCAGTTTTGTACATTAAAGTGAATGTGTTTAGGAAATTTTCGTAATTACATAATATTATAGTTCTGTTTTTCTTGTTTAATATTTTATATTTGTTTAATTATTAATAATTTAATAAATGCATTTAAAATGTGCACATGAAAAAAAATTGTAATTAAGAGCAGGAGAACTCCTGTGGTTACCAAACGCTCTTAAATGTTGTAAAAAGTGAGAAAATATGCAGCTGTTTGCTTAAGGAGTTACTGTTACTTGATCTCAAATAATTTTTTATTTAAAGAAAAGGGAAAAAAATTAGTTGTTACACTTCTTAAATATTAAAATACTATTTTTAAAATATCATTTTCTCTGTATTAAATATTATATTTAATGCTATAATAATTAATATCATAAATTAATATTATTTACAATCAAATATTTTTGACTTGAATAAAGTTCATTTTAATGCTACCAAGTGAAATACATTTTGACTTTTTAATAAAAAAATGGTGTAACCTAATATAGTTTTTACACTTTAACAATATTAAAATAATATTTTAAAATATTTTTTCTTTGTATTAAAATATAACATTATTTCATATAATAATATGTAATAATAAATAATATTATAAAATTACAGTTTTTCCCATTCAAATATTTTTTGACTTAAATAGTTAATTTCAGTGCTGCCAAATGAAACATATTTTGACTTTTTAGTAAAAAAAAAAAACAAACAAAAAAATTGGTGCAGCCTAATATAGTTTTTGCACTTTAAAAAAATATGAAAAAATATTTTCAAATAAGTTTTCACTATATTAAAATATTACATTATTTAATATAATAATAATTAATATAATAAAGTAATATTATTTAAAAAAATTAAAATTTGAATAAGTTCATTTCACTGCTGCCAGATGAAACATATTTTGACTTTTTAGTAAAAAAAAAAAAATTAAGAAAAAAAAAATAATAATACTCATAAGTAAAAAAAAAATGGTGCAACCTAATGTAGTTTTTATACTTTAAAAATATTAAAATACTATTTTTAAAATATTATAGTTTAAAATATTATAGTTTTTCTTTCTTTCTTTTGGTCTACCATGTTGAAAGCTTTCTAGAGGAAAAAACTTGTACAATTAAAAAAAAAAATTACTGAAGGGGGTTCAGTATGTGTTCTCCATATTAAAGTACAGCAAATCACCTTTTGTAGCTTGACTACATGATTTTTTCTCTTTGCTACAGAATTTTCTGCTTTAACTTTTTGTACTTTTTCTTACTAATTAGACATTTTCAGAAACACAATTTTCTAAACCCCAGAAGCTGTTAAATTTGCTTGGGAGTTGCATCTGTTCATGATGAGCATCCATGTTTTGCGTGTCTAATCAAAGACGGCACATCAAAGTTACAAAACAAAGTTTTGTAGCTGTGCACACACAAGACTCCGGGGATAATGAGCGGCACCGAAAATGGATATGATGTCCTCAAGTGTACAAACCCATTCCAGACAATTGCGCACAACAGTCACCGAATTACATCACGCCACAAAGGAATGAATAAAAGGAAGTGAAAGAGTTGTTTGATAAGTAGGTCATGTATGGAAAACACTCATTAGTGAAAGAGATACACAACAAATGCCAGAGGTGTCTGAATAATATTCATAGGCTACTTGCTAAAACAGAATTGTATGAATTATGTGTTTTTATGTCTGCTAAGTTTCTTTGAAAGTCCTTGAAGCTCTTTCTTGCTTAGTCAGGTATCTTGAGTCACTTTGTTTACTGAGTTTGGCATTCAGGCACAAGTTTAGTCATAAGACTTCTCGTCCAATGAATCACCTAAAAACTCTTTTAAGCTGACAAGCAGACACATTGACATTAAGCAGAGGTCATCACTAAGGGAAATGCCAATCTTCTCTCTACGCTAAGCCTGACAGACCTTTGAGAGAGAAGAGCAGAGGAGGCCCGTTGGTAAACTCAGATTAAGTATTGATATGGCTCCATGTTTGAAATATGGTTGTATTTTAAATGGTCGGCACATATCGAGTGAAATGTCTGGCGTGTCGTGGGACCATCCACTGATTATTGGAGCAGTTGGATGATTCAGCCTGTTTTGGATTGTGTTGTCTCCCAAGAAATCATTATTAAGATCTCACAATACCATTATCTAGAACTTAAATCACTTGCTTCTCTATTAATGTTGTCAAAATGACTCAATGAGGTCAGTCTTGTAACTCAAACTGTAGAGAATTAACATCAAGGGTTTGATTTGCCAGGAACTGCAAGAACTAAAACAAAATGTATGGCTCGAATGCAGTGTCAATGGCTCTGGATAAAAGTGTCTGCCAAATGTAAATCAATAGAGATGAACTGTTCATTGTGTCACCGTTCATCATCCTAAAAAGCATTGTGATCAATCATAATGATGGCTTCTTTATGAACATCAAACACAGAAACAATTCTAGACCCTAAATCAGTTCATGAACTTTTGATGCAGATTACTTCACCTCAGAACCTAGAAATCCCTGAATGAAATATTAAAATCTCATTTCATCAATAGACTAAACCTCCTGATATTTT
Organism: Labeo calbasu; assembly: GCA_019740295.1. Lineage (NCBI taxonomy): Eukaryota > Metazoa > Chordata > Actinopteri > Cypriniformes > Cyprinidae > Labeo > Labeo calbasu. The sequence continues at coordinate 7,854 of JAHKKF010492273.1, forward strand.
CTTGAATATTTATATTGAACATATTGTGTCACATTTAATGATTTATTTAAAAAGCATAAAAAATGAGAAATAAATATAATTTTATTAATAATAAAATTAATATAATATAATATAATATAATATAATATAATATAATATAATATAATATAATAACATAATAAGTTATGATAAAAAATGATAAAAATTTGCATTTTAAATAAAATATACACTCTAAAAAAATGCTGGGTTTAAAAACAACCCAACTTGGGTTTTTTGGCAACCCAGCACTGGGTAAATATTGGACAGAACACACGCTGGGTTATTTTGGCCCAGCTGGTTGGGTCAAATGTTTTACCAAGCATGCTGGGTTATTTTATTTAAGTCAATTATTGTTTAAAAATTGTTATATTGCTGGCTTAAAATGGACTGGAACTTATAAAAAAATTACTAGAGGCAACAGCAATAATCAAAAGATAAACATTTATTATTAAGCAAGAACACATGGACAAAATACAAGACAAATTTAATTTATTTGGATTAATACAGCATAGTTTACAATATTACATACATTTAAACATTTTAGACATAAAAAATGTAACATTTAAAAGTAACATTTTAAATTTAGTGTATTCAAGCGTTGTCTGTAATCACTTTTTACCGAAACAGCGCTAATTCTCTAAATCTGAGACGAACAAAGGGCTGCTGTTTGCCAGGCTATATGCGAACTTCAGACCACGACCTCTCATTTCACTCATATCTGAAAGATGCCATGACTGACTCCATAACCTGTCCATAAACAAACAGTACTGAGATTAGAAATTATATTCTACCATCAAAATAAATACATTTCAGTATTATAACAAATAAAATCAGTTTATGTTATGCAAGGCAAAAGGCGTTTCCATCATGCGAAAAGACTGCTGCTGACTGACTTCTCGTCCCTGTATGTTGCTTTGTGTAAAATTATATAATTTACAGCACAGTAAAGACGTTATAAATGAAATAAAATGTATGTAAACCTTTCGCTGAAGAAGTGCACCAATTAGGCAGTGCTGACAACCACTTTCTCTCATAGACAGGGTTGCCAGATTTTCACAACAAAACTAGCCCAATTGCATTTCGAGGGGGGGTCCCCCATTAAAAATCGTGAACTCCGTGAAGTAAAATACATGTTTTTTGGCCGGGTTCCCCTGGTAAAATTGGTGTCGCTTCAATCCGTGGCAACAACCCAATTTCTCCACCCTGCCTGTAGAGAATACAAAAGCCCACGCTTCAAGTGTCCGGGGGTAAAATACACTTTTTTTGGTGTGGTTCCCCTGGTACAGTGAGCATTCCAGGTGCTAAATATAACGTTATTAAGGTCGCTTCAACCCGCGGACATGAAAAACAACCTGCGGCAACAGTGTTAAAGTAGCCCAATACTGCGGGAATACCACGGACTTGGCAACACTGTCTCCAACTGTAACCCGACAGCTGGGTTGTTTCGTCGGATGGAGGGGGAGGGGTGTATAGTCTCAGTTTATTGACCCAGCCACTGCACTGTAAAAAACAAAAAAACACAATTTGTCAACTTAAAATAATTTGTTACTCTGCTGCCTTATTTTTGAAGTAAATTTTTATATTTGAAAATATTTGAGTTGACTAAACTAAAAATTTGATTTGTTAAACTTAAAAGCTGGGCTTGTTACCCAGCTGCCTTAAAGGTGCAGTATGTAAGATTGACAGCTAGCGGTTGAAATGGGTACTGCAGTCCAAATTCAGAATATTGGGGAGAGCAGTTTCTCTCACTTTCTCCTACTCTGACTCCACGCAGGTTTGTCAGATTGAGGACACGCGATGAGCCTTGATGAGTTGATTTACTGTGTTTTAATGTTCCTCTGCTCATAGAGCATTGTGCAGTGTGTAATATTGCCAGCTAGCGGTTGAAATGGGTACTGCATTTCCGTCCCGGAATCTGCCCAAAACGCACATTTCAGAGTAGAATTACTAGCATTATTTTAGCTGTGTAAACATAACATGTTCCCTAAATATCTACAAACATATTATGTTATTTTTGGCTTAAGAAGAGCCAAAAACTTACATACAGCGCCTTTAAAAATTTTCACTTAATACAACTTAATATTTCAAGTTGACTAAACTTTTATGAGTTGACTGAACTTAAAATTTTAAAGGCAGCCACGTAACAAATTATTTTAAGTTGACTCAACAAATTGCTTTTTACAGTGTAACCCAACAGCTGGGTAACACAAAAACCACCAAATACTGGAAAAAAACAATCCAGTACATGACCCAACAGGCTCAACCTAGCAGTTGGGTAGAAAAAAATAACCAAGGATTTTTTCGAGTGTAACATGTTAGAATCCAACATCAACCCCATGAAGATCCTTTGAACCTCAAACACTTGAAGTAAACATAATTACATAAATTTGAGGAGAACTTCTTTTTTTGTAAAGCTCTTGCGTTAACGTCAGACTAATTATTGTTTCCATGGAAAACGTACGCTTTCATCGCAGAAGGTTAGCTGTAATTAGAAACTGCTAATTAGAGAGGATGAATCAAACCTGATCTTCCTGATCGACTGTTTTTCCTCCTGCTTTTCAATTGCTGCGTTTGAATGTATTTTCCAATATATTCATTTATATGTTTTGAAACTTCAATCTCATAAATATATTACGAGTGTGACTGTCTGCATTTGAAAGGTCTGTATGCTTCCATAATGAATTTGGCTCAGTCAGCCAAAGACTAATCTAAACTCTGAAAGTGCACTACTTTTCTTTACAGGTTTAGTGCTTTGTTTTGTGCTTCATCAGAGTGAAGGCTGAAATTGCTTGTAAATGTCTTAAAGCCTCGAATTGTGATTTAGTCAGGCACTCAGGCAGCCCGTCCTTCTGGATAACGTGCCAGGTGACCTTGAAAGGCACTCAGGAGTGATTGTGCGTCTGTGTGTGTGTGTTGAGTGTGGCTGTTGCTCTGATAGCATCTCTCTTTCTGATGAGACAGATGAGAGCCATCAGTCATTTATTCTGTGGCATAATGCCTATGCACTTTCTCAGGGCGCAGAGGCTTTTCTAAGTCCATTATATTCACCGGCCATTGTTAGTCATTTATTTGAAGGATACTATAATTAAAATGGAAAACATATACTGGTTCTTGTACAATTTCCTTTGCTCTTTTCACAGACATTAACATGGCTGGAGAACCACGTCCATACAGGCCAAAAGTGGGATCCAAGCGACATTTCTCCTTGTACAGGTGAGCCACCTAGATTTTTAAAAATCAGCATTTTTTTCATTGTAATCCATAGATACATTTTAAATAACATTTTTCTCATCTTTTTATTTAATTATTTTTAAGCGGCTATGAATTTGATTATGATTTCTACAGGGATGATTTCTATACCAGGTATGTATATGCATTCACTTGTGCTAATGCATTAATTCAAAGAAATGTGGTATTTCAGTAGTTGAATTGGTAAGATCCTTTCTTTGTAAAGTGTTTTTGTCAATTAAATTCTTAGTTAAGATCCACCTTGTCTCATATGACCTTTTCTATGTTATGAAAAACTGAGGTAAGGTGAAGAAAAAAATAAAAGCTAAGAAGCATAGAAAGAGCTTCCCCTAATAACCATAATTAATGTCATTTTATTGGTTTGACTTCGATCCTTTGCTCAGGCTAATGATGAGCAGTCTTCTCCTGTGAGACATAAGCTGAATGTCAGAAAGCTGCTGGGTCGTTAACCGAGCAGCGCAGACACGCCGGTCATCTTTCCTCTGACATTTTCATGTGTTTGCTTTCACTCCTCATTTGGCAGAGCTGAGTTTTATACATCTCCATGGAAAATATATGTGTGCTAACGAGCACAATTCCTTCAGTGCGGTTATTTAAAAATATGCAAGTAAAAGCTAATTATGCTCATCAGGTGTTATCTCATGGGAGAGGGGCTAAAAAGTGATCTTTCTCTTTTGCAAGTAGACTAAGATATTCTCTCATCTCTTTATATTATCTAGCTTAAAGGGAACCCTGAGTATTAAGACCTGTATGGCTTAATATAACATAAATGATGTCTCTTACTGAAATATGTAGTTGAAAACCCATGAAAGATTTATGTTATTTAAAAAATCCACATTGTTTTATAGATATTTTGGACTATGGGGGCAACCATTATGACATGAAATGACCGCACTCGGTGAGCTACTGGCGCTACCTGTTGCTATTTTCTTACCAGAAAACAACCGAAATACTGATACGATGAATTGGGTGTAAGTGAAGGCTTAAACTAAATGCCGTACCATCGATTTTCCCCATAAGGAGTCTAAACGCCCCCAGATATTGCGTAAAATCCATGACAAGCGTCATGACAAGCGTCAACATGTTTACATCCTGCCAGGATGGCATCTAGCGTTTCTTGTCTCTGTCGTTTGTAAGCTCTTTCAGTAGCCGTGGTCTACTAAAAGCCTAAAAGGCATCAAGGCTAAAGTGGGGATACAAAGATGTGGTTCTTTAGGAAGTTTTATTCATCCACAGGCATCTTCCCATTCTTTTCTTCTCTGCTTATCACTAGGAAAAGCAGTGAAGACTTGCATCACTTCTCTTGTTGCCCTTTGACTGAAAATTACAACCAAAAGCC